>JACYXV010000297.1:0-17254 GCA_016859225.1 Thielaviopsis cerberus | reverse complement strand
AAAAAAAAAAAAAAAAAAAAAAAAAACAAGGCTACCAAATTCCACCAGCCGTAGGCTCTGTTTGGGATACTCTATGCGAACAAAAACAAGGCCCACATCTGCCAACAGAGTTTGCATGAATACCTTTGCTCTGCTCAAACTTGCATCCTAATCTCACCATCACCCGTCCTGGCCATCGTCCATCGAAAATGCCGCCTCCTCATCATCTCGGGCATCTCATCATTCATGGTTGCTCTTCTTTTCCGCTCTCGACTTATGCGCCGCATGACAACACTAAATTTCCCAGTGTTCCAACAAAAACTACCTGAGTCTTTCTGGAAGGTCACATAGCTACTATCGGTGGTTTTCATTGTTCATGCTCGCTCGGTTCAAAGCAAGCATGCTAGCAAGCAGAAAAACATTATCCCGACCGCAAAATGGCGGATATTTGACTATCGATATTGGGTTTGGCTTGGTTTGGTTTGCTAACTTGACCTCTGCGTTACCTTGTCCCAAGGGTTCCCTGTTTTCTGACTTCTCCAGTACTACGTACTGCCTTCTCCAAGGCTTCATGTTTGCCAGCTTAAAAAGAGCTGCTGATAATTTACTTGTATGACGCCAGCTTTAACCTTCCGAAACGAGCCAACGCCAGCTGTGATAACTGACCGACAAACAAAGCTAATTAATATCCCTGGCTTGGCTGCTTGATGGCACACTGAACAAAAGAAGCACGCCTGTCGACACCCCGGCGATAAGCCAACGGCTCGCTCAATTAGCCAAATAGCAGCAGCTCTTAGGCGCCCAGTGTGCAAGCTCACCACCCAAGTGTCGCCTACGCTATGTCGTCTCAGATCCGCAGGAAACTGTAATTTCCGGCATCTCAACACCCAATGGCCGGTCTTTTTCACGCTGTATTCACCTTCTATTTCCCAAAGCAAAGTTGAGCGTTGAGTCAAGTCGTCAATAATGAACGGTTCTGCCCGGGATCTCCCCCTGGTCAATTCGTCGCGATGGGCACTTGCGTAGACTACGAGCTGATTGGCCTAACCAGGACAAAACTTGAAACCAGCTGCGTTTCGACCAAATGGTGGTCCCTCCACCCACCCCATCAATTATCTTTGCCCTCTCCTGGGTCCTCTATTCGCCCATCGCCACCACACTAGGAATCCCAAGAACAAACAACCTCTCCGTCGGCAGACATTCCCTTCTAGGACACCTCGCCCAACGCCATGCCAATGCTTCTGCCAAGTAATACACTTTCTCTGCCAGAGACCGGTAGTTTTCTTACAGTCAGCTTCTTGGTGCATTGACTTGTTTGCTGTTGAAACAAACTTGGCCAGCGGGAAAGAGAAGCCATGACGACCTTTTCACGCCAACAAACAAAAAAGTCACTCATTGCTTACTCTTTGTCAACTTGGCAAGACGGCAGGGCAAAACCTGCTCACTTTGTGACAAAAAAAAATCACCGCCCATTGACAGTGACGATAAAATACGATATGGGGTGCGCTTGAAACACGGCAGGTATTTCATGCCCAGCGGCTCCTCCGCTTTGCTGGGTCGTCACGTCTTGCGATTTTCGGGCTGGCAGGTTTGATCATACATGTACACATGTTGGTTTGGCAAGCGATCACTTAGCCTATGAGTGGCTTTGGCGATCCCCTCTCCGGCCCCCTTTCCCGCATAAGTCACTCACCTGCTAGCGTCGACTCAGTCCAAACCACGCCTCGTAACAAGAAACAAACAAGGCGCAGAGCCAGGCAGTTGACTGCAAGCACAGCGTTGCTTTCGTGTTTATTCGTTCAGCCACCTACGAACACATCTTGGGTCCGAACCAGATGAACTTTTTGGTTCATTATTTTTCTACGGTCCTTTATCCTTCGCCTTGTTCGTCTCTATCCATGCGGGGGGGGGGCTCTCTGTTGCCGACAAAAGACCAGCTTCTCCTATGTTTCCCCTGTCTTGCAATCGACCCAACCAGGCCGGCCTAGCCCCGTGAGAACCTGTATCCTTTTCTGCACTGATGAACGCAGAAGGGGACAAAACGGCAAAAGGGAGCAACAAGATGTAAACTACAAGGGCCCATTTGTTTCTTAACCTAGTGATCTATAGGATATGACGGGGGGGCTTTGCTTTGCTAGGCTAGGCCGGTAAAAGAAGAGCCTTGAATTCTGGAGGCGTTCAAGAATCGTTCAAGAATGAAGAGGGCAAGGACCCTGAAGCTAAAAGCAAATGTCTTGAATCCAGACGGTCAGGAATTTAGGTGTAACCGTCGCTGCGTGAGGCAGTACTTTGGCTTTTCCCCAGGACGTCAGGGATAACAGACAAGAGAACAGCTCAGACTGCTGCGAATATCACATCTAGAGTCTTTTTTTTTTTTTTCAGGACCAAAATTTGTGTTTAGCACACAAAATACAACCCGCCGTCGCTACTATTGCCAGCCAATCATTAACTCAGCCCATACGGACAAAACACATGCAACATTCCCGTCCCAAAAAGCCAGCAAAGAGTCTGGACACTTCAGCAGGCCCAAGGTCTAGAACAAACCCACGCAGCCCAGCCAATCATCTTTTACTGTTTCTCCTGTTCAACCCAAGCACATGCATATTTGGAAACCAGCAAAGTGAGGCTTCTCTTCTAGTTACATCTTGCGTGTAAACTCTCTTCTTGCTCCCCTTCACCGTCTTCAAAGTCATCCAGCGCACAGATCAGCACAAACTTGTTTCGGTTTGGGTTTTTTTGTCCTCCTCCGGTCGTATTTCTTCTAATCATCTCTCCGGACCTTTTTCTCTTTTTCTCTTTCTTGGGAACTTTTTTTTTTTTCTTATCTGCTCTGACAATTTGTCAAGTTCTTCATCACAGTAAGTTTGGTTCGTCATTTGCTGACGGATTCTTTCAGGTAGGCCATGTGGATTCTGTCTTGTTGGCTGAGAATGGAGAACAGACATTTTTCATGTGCACTGATGAAATAAGAAAGTAAAATAGCATTTTAACAGAAATACACCGAGAGCCAAGAGAGGAAGCAAAAAAAGCCCATCACCGCCTGTTATGCCAGCGAAAATAGGCAAAACTGGTGCTTTACGATGCCATTGGCTGGGCGGTGAAACTCGGATATCATGACGTTATCTACCTCTAGCGATATTCGCCAATGGACAAAAGAGGCCATACCATTCATCCTACTATGCTTCTCGCAGCACAGCTGGGGCCAAGGCTTGGCTCCTTAATGTCGAACGCTACAAATAGTGCCGCCTGTCGTTAACATGTCGTTATATAGCCTTTCGAGGAGATTGCCAGGAGAGCGCTATGGTTGGTAGCTGTAGCGGCTTTGCACTTTTCTGAATTACTGGCATTCAGATCATATAGAGCACTGGCCAACGTTGTATATCCTGCTATTCAAAATCATGCAAAAACGCTTCCGGTGTTTGTTGTCTTCTTAATTGCGGGTGAGTTATTGGCCTGCCACCCCGTGATGTTCAATAAATTGGCAAATACAAAAGGCATACCATACTCTTGAAGACAGCCAATCATAACCGCCATATAAGCACTTTAACAGGCTCCAACTATCCCCAATGTAGCATAGTTTTTGCTCTTCTACACTGGTTGCTCGTTTCAGATTTGCGGCCCCACGTAGCACCAAACCAGCCAACCAAAATCTCCCATTTACCTTGCTTTATTTTTTACATTCGCTCCTACTTTGTTCAGATATTTTTCATTCCATGATACGGCTGTGGTGCCTTCTATTTTAGTACACCATGGAATTCTCTTCATTTGTGAAAGAGGAAAGCACAATTTATTGTTTCATCAGCTTGAGTTTCTCAAGGCTCGTACCGTATTGCTGAATAATTGTCTTACCCTGTAACCTAGGCATACTGCATACCTATCGTGAATATCTTGGAGCGGTGAGCTAAAGCATGTACCGTCTGACCTATCAGATTTGTACTTTGCAGCCTTTTTCACAGGCTTCCTCGTACAACCAGCTACATCTTTGTACACTGCCATTCGGAGTTAATAGCAAGAATGGCTGCAAACTGCAAACAACTCATGACCTATAGCCACCATCGTCTGGAAAATACTCCGGTGGCAATATGCTTGGACTCCGTCTCGGTTGCTCATCATGCGAATGCTTTGCTGTCTATCTATTCGCTTTGCTGACTTTTAGTTTCCCCTCATTACGGAATGCAACTCTTCCCTCGCTGATGTTACGACGCTGCGCTTTATTATCCAGACCTGCCAGCGACACATCGACAAGCAGCAAACAAAAGCTGATACTTCTCACCCGCAGCGGATCCGTTGGGCTGCCAAGTATCCATCATGAATTTTAGTGTCTCATCAGCATGTTTACTCCGCTCATGTTTACATTGTAGCAGTATAGAAGGCTTGGTTTAGCAAGTGAAAACTTTTTCGCGATTGCGTCACATGAAACTTGATGTGGGGAAGAGTTTTGCATGAGAAATTCTCAAAATATTGTCCAAACTTTAACACTTTGATGTTCATTGCAAACCCAAGATCATTAGGGTTAATCACAGGGTTAAGCCATCATTTCTACTTTTGTCTCATGATGCCCCGCTATTACTTTTGAGTTTTGGCCAAGTCTACTTTATGTATTTGCTTAGCAAGTTATAGTGGAGATAGTATGGCAGCCCGCTAGTTGAGTACATTGGGCCCTGCTCCGGAATCGCAACGTCTTGTCTTCGTGATACTGTTCCAAAGCACAATGAAGAGCTTCGTCGGTATCAACGAATCAGGAACTTGCTCATTGGCAGTGCAAATTCTGCTTTGGCCGTCGCCCAAGACTTTGGAACAGACTGGCCTTCATACTAGCTTGCTATCATTGTTTCAATCATACTTTCATGTTTACCCTTTGATAGCCTCATTTGGATATCAGAACAGTGAATAACATCGACGAAGACATCAGTATCTTCACTAGACTTTCGCCCGTCCTAGTCGAAGAGAACCGTTTCACTCTTTTCTTTTGCCCTTTTTTTTTCTTCTTCTTTCTTTTCTAAATTCTACCAAAATTCATCAGCATTCACCACCCATCATGCCCTGCAACCATCCCCGTGTCGCGTATCTGGGCCCTCGTGGCACCTACACGCATCAGGTGAGTATCGACGACAAGCTGCATATGCGCAGTCAACACGACGGCATCGAGCCACAGCGACTGCTGTGAGATCTGTGGCTGACCTTGACTGTTTCAAATTCAGGCTGCATCCAAAATTTTCAACGACCAAGACTACTCAGTCGAACCCACGGAGCTCATCCCTGGTAAGTTGTGGCGTTGATTTGTTCTCTCATTCTTCCGTTTCCTCGGCCGTATAGATGCGGCATTCCAGTTTGTGGCGCATAGATCTCAGTCAAGTGGCTTGCCCAAGTCCCGCGTGGCTTTGCAGCCAACCAGCCATTGCCTGTAGCATGTTTCTAAAAATACCCTTCAAGTTTCCTGTTACTAACGTCGACATGGCGCAGACGTGTTCTGCTGTGTAGCTTCCGGTGAGGCTCGCTATGGCGTTATCCCCATCGCCAACTCAACCAAGGGCTTGGTCGGCGCTACGCTCGCCTCGTTTATGGAAGTGGGCAAACTTTTCCCTGGAGTATGGGTGTGCGGCGAGATATACGTTCGCGTGAGCCACTGTCTGATGGGCCGCAAGCCGTCAGCTGCGAGCGCTGCCATAGTGAGCAATGCTCCCGTGTCGGGCTCGTGCACACCCACCGTGTCGCAGCCTAACCCCGAGACACCGCGCAGTAAGCCGCTCTACGGACTGAAGCACATTACCAAGGTGTACTCCCATGAGCAGGCGCTGGCGCAGTGCTCCGTTTTCCTGGACGCGTATCTGCGTCATGCGGAGCGTATCGAGGTGTCGTCGACGAGTCGCGCGGCGGAACTGGCATTTGAGGACAAGACCGGGGCGTCGGCAGGTATTTCTAGTATTATGGCTGCCAACCTCTATGGGATTGATGTGCTTGCATCGGACATCCAGAACGCCGAGACCAATGCAACGGGCTTTCTCATTTTGCGGAAGATGTCGTTGGGTGACGATATTGCCCTCATCCCAAAAGACATTCCCGTCCCGACAGAGCAAACCAAGTGGAAGGGCTTCATGCACATGACACTCCCTGAGGATCGCCCGGAAAACTTGGGCAAGATAATCAGCAGTTTTATCTCTCAAGGAGTCAGTGTAGTTGAGGTGCACTCACAACCGCGCGACGGCCAGCCGTTTGGACTGGACTATTTCTTGACCATTGAGACGCCGCCGCCCAAGAGAAGTGGCGACTCGCTGGAGAAGCTGATCAAGGACATTGCCTTGATGGCCGAGAGCTTGAGGTGGTTTGGGTACTGGCCCAAGGTAAACTGGAAGACAAACTGTTAGGGACAGCCAGGGCTTTCATTTCAAGGCTAACAACGAAGATGTGATTGAAAATGCAGTCGTTTTTTTTGTTCGGATAGATTTCAAGGCGCAAACATGAGATTAAAATAGACATGTATAGAAACACACAGCCATGCGATTACTAGCCAAAGCAAGACCTAGACCTGTGTTACATTTGTTAAATGCTACTGTCTTCTGTGAGAGGCCAATGCTGTACCACAGTTTAGGATGCGGGCTTTGTCAAGGCCGACTGGCAAGCAGGTCAGCTGTTTTCTGGAATATCCTACGGGTACTGTAGTTACCATTACTCTATCAATCCAACGCAGACTGTGGAAACCCCACGGAACTCCCATTACAAAGCGAGGCTCAAGCTTCTCTACAGGAACAAGCTTTTGCTGTAGTAGTGGCAAGTCGGATCTGGCCCTGGATCAAGCGTTGAATCGTCATTCTCTGGGAAAATGACGAGATATCAAGCGTTTTCTCTCAAAGCAGGCAATGACAAGAGATTATGGGAACATCAACCCAGCTTAAAGTGGAATGTGGCACAAAGACCCAGGACTAGACGACATGTCGTGCCATTCAAACACAACAATGGCTCTCTACACCGTGACATTAGGGTGCCAGCCCCTCCAAGGCCCTTCGGTCATGCAACTCCGAAGCGCATGCACCACCGCTAGTCATCATGCAACTAGATACACCATGAACTGCACTGTTTGGCCAACCACAGCGTCTTGCCGCACTCCATAGCAGTGGGCTATAGTAGCAGGGTTCGCGCAGCCAACATTGCTCTAGTAGGCATCCTTGAGATAACGAATGCATTTGGGTCATGATATATCACGCAGCAACCTGTGCGACCCTGCGGTAATTTTAGAGAGTAGGTACAACTAGGATTGTAGTGACAGGTAATGGGGTGCGTACCAAGTACTTGTTGTGGTAGCAGGCTAGCGTGAAGGCATAGGTACCGGGTACTTGCTAGCTGTAAGCCGGGTAAACTGGCACATGTACCGACGGATATACTGTCATTTTCTTGGGCAGATATAAAACAGACCCCTCATTACGATTACGCCTAGTTGTGTGCCAAGTAAGTTTCTTTTGCAAAAGAGTCTAGCAGGCTCCAGGACGAGTTGGAGTTACTTTGCAGCTGGGGCTGCATGGGTTGTTGGATTGGGTACACTGTTCAATGTATCAACAGATTGAGAGCAGCCCTAAGACGCCTGGAGGGCCTGGCGGCACCAATCAGGGTTTCCTACAGGTCCTTTTTAATACTGGGTTTCCCTTTTCGCTGCGGCTAATGCTGGATCCTCATGCGGCCGAGCCAGTTGTATCATTGGCCTCCGGGAAGCGAGAACGGGCCTTTATCTCAGTTAGCACCGAAAACACGACGCTGAGTTTTTCTAATTCAAAAATCACACTGGCCAAGTAAAGGAAAAGATGCTGTGCTCCCCGCTTCGGAACAAGATCCTACCTCTGGGATGCAGCGCTCAGTTTTATGCTTTCTCAGGGAACACCATGTTGCAGCACAAAGTACCCATGTGCAGTCATTTGTATGCGCAAGGTACTTTCACTAATAAAGCTTACAGGCAGAGCACAGAACCTAGGGATTCTTAAGGCATATGCCAGGGATTTACAAGTTGCTTAGCGGTGCATTAATATGGCGAATTTATCATCATCATGTCAATGGGTGAGGCAGGGTAAGGCTTCTGGGCGTGCAGTACTTTATACAAGTACTCTTTGTGTGTGGTTGCACCAATAAAGTACATGCGCCCGGCCAGTTCAAAGAGGAGCACGGCTGGTATTTTTGGGTCGAGTTCTTGGTTGAATTGGCCCGAGAACAAGACAGAAAGGTACTTTCAGAGTAGGAAACACTGACGCCCGCCCTAAGTTGTTTCTGAAGCTAAGCCAAGGTTTCTTGATTTATATAAAGTGCAGCTTGGCCCTCGGGTCTTTCCCAAAGCTTACCCATTACTTACAGCAAACAGCAAACAGCATACAGCAGTATACAGCATACAGCACACAGCACACAGCATACAGCATACAGCTCTCCAGTCTCTTCTTTTCCTTGATTGTCTCTTTTACTTACTCATCCACTCAATATGACTGTCGCAGTGAAGCCTATATTTGTGGCCACCCACCCACGGGCGTGTTCCACTGCGTTTGAGCGTGTTAGTATTTCTTTCCTCTATTCATGTTTTCTCTCAGTTGCATCGCCAGTAACTAACAAAACCAACAGGTCTTTATGGCTCGTCGCGATATTCTCGAGTGCGTCCACGAACCCTTTGGCGATGCATTTTACTACGGACCGGAGCGGCTCAGCGAGCGCTTTGAGATGGACGCTGAGACCCGTGCCAAGAGCGGCTTCGCGAATACGACGTATGCCGAGGTGCTGAAGCAAGTCAAAGCTGCGGGTAGCGAGGTACGTAACCCCAATCATCTGGCCTGTTTTATGCCTTTTGTTTTTCTCTAGTGTTCTTTTTCCGGAAATCCAGTAGCTTTGCCGCGCCCCACTACTGCACAAAAGTGGACCCCGACTCCAGTAAAAGGATAGGGCGGCAAGTTGATGGTGGGGTCCGTTTTTGGAGGGCTATAAACTAAAGACCCGATTCGATTGGGCATTATGATCAATAACAACATTCTCACATATGAAATGTAACAGGGAAAACGAGTCTTCATTAAGGACATTGCTTACTACTTGCTTGCGCCTGACAGCAGGGAGACCAAGACGGCCGACTCGTTCCACGTTGGAAATGAGGCGCAGAATCCGACGACGCTGCCACTTGAAGAGCTGGCCAAGTTCCAGTTCACCTTCCTGATCCGCCACCCGCGCCGGAGCATCCCCTCGTACTACCGCTGCACGCTGCCGCCACTGGTTGAGATGACTGGCTTCGACGAGTTCATGCCCAACGAGGCCGGCTACGTGGAGCTGCGCCGTCTATTCGACTATTTGGTTGAGACGGGCGTGGTTCCCAAGGAGCGCATCGTTGTTTTGGATGCTGATGATATGCTGGATCAGCCCGAGACGGTGATTCGCGAGTACTGTGATCGTATTGGTATCGACTTTACGCCCAACATGTTGCAGTGGACCAAGGAGGACGACGAGAAAGCCATGGCTGCCTTTGAAAAGTGGAAGGGCTTCCACGAGGACGCCCTGACGAGCTCGTCACTAAACCCCCGCAAGCACGTTCAGGTAAGACCCAAAGACGCCCCGAATAACAGACACACCGGCTAACAGAACTAGAAACCTGTATCGAAAGAGGAAGATGACGCGGCTTGGCTGCAAAAGTATGGCGAAGACGGCCAAAAAGTCATCCGCCAGACGGTCGATGAAAACGAGAAGCATTACGAGTACCTGAAGCAGTTTGCGATAAAGTTTTAGAAGCTTCTGGTGCTTTTGTTTAGCAAGGAGAGTGTTAGTTTGAGTTGTCAATCAGTCAGGATACCATACGCTCTGCTACAAGTTAGAGCCAGCTAGAACAAAGTCTTGTCTGGAATGCTATGAGACTTCATAAAAATATCATCAGTTAGTGAGTTTGTGCTTTAGAGAAAGCTTTGAAGCTGGCCGTTCTTTTTTGTGTTCCAGTTAAAAGACATAAATATGATACATGATACAAATACAAGGTGTTACAGTAGATCCATCTCCGTTTTGTCCATGCTTGGACTGGGCTCACCTGCCAAAAACCCATGCTTTACAATAGACAGGCAAGAGACCGCCTCTATACTGGTATCTCACCTCTCTATCCAACTCGCTGTAGCCGCTATTGGCTCAAGACTTCCACGAAAACAGGCTATTCTTCTTGGCCTCTGCCTCGGCCGCTATCGGTGCGGTCTCCGCAGCTTCCGTAGCCGGTTCCTCGGCCTCAGCCTCAGCCTTGGCCTCAGCCGCCTCTTCCACTTCCACCGGCGCTTCCTTCAGCTCCTTGAGCATCTGTGTATGTGACACATTGGCCGTCCACTCCGTCGCATAGTTGCTGTCACTTTCCTGTGCCCACTCAACCGTCGCTGGGCAGAGCGACTTCTTGCCGTTCTCGTTTTGCAGCCACATACGTGTGCCGGCACCGGCGCGGCCAGCACGGCAGCCAAATCGGCAATTGAGTTGGCCTTTTGGGCAATGATGGCGCGGCCGCGTTCTTGACGCGTGCGCGACATCTTCAGTTCTGGCTTGTCCGGGTTTGGCTTCAGGTACATGTCGTCGCTCCATTCGAGAAAGTGCCGCGTGCGAAATTCGCGCAGGCGCTGGAATACAGATTGGCCGACAACGCCTTGGCCTTCAGGGAAAGAGACCACGGCAAGTTGGCGCCATAGGTCTTTGCGAATCTTTGCTGGACGGTTCTTCTTGCCAGCAAAGGGCATCTGCTTGAATGCCTTGTAGACCTATTTAGCACATAGCAATTAGTATTGAATTTTACGCAAAAGCTTTGCAACAAGCGTGTATAGTCGCACATACGTTCAGGACTTTGGTATGTGAGTAGACAATTTCGTCGGTAGCAATGTTGGTGAAGATGTAAATTTTTTCGCCGTGGCCCGGGGCGTGGCCGGCCAGGTCGGGCCGGGGCTGCTTCCAACGGGGCTTGGAGTGGCCGTAACGCACACTAATGCGAGACACTCCAAGGGCCAATTGGCCGACGGAAAACCGGGACGTCGTAAAGGCGGCGTTCATGGCTCGATTCGGTTTCGGGATCCGAGGGGTAAACTTGCGACTCGGGGACGTGTCGGAGAGAGATCGACAGGGGAGCCGGAAGAAAAGACTGACAAGTGCAGCAGCTCAAAAAGATTGCGGGGGGCGGCACTTGAAACTAAGCGTGCTCTTCTTACCCGTCTCGAAGTCCTTCAAACAACTCAATATCGCGAGACGATGGAATTTGCAGGGCCCATGGTCATGATGACGATTAACCGATGATTAGCCACTTGCATTTGCAGAGAAAGCAATACAATAGACACGTGACTGCTACTTCTTTCTAGCATACAACTTGTTAGCTCTAAATGGCAACTACAGGGGGCCCCTACTTTACCCAAACACAGTGCCCCGCCGAAGCATCCAGAAATAGCTAGAATGATCTCTGACATCACTTAAAGTGGAAACGAAGCTACCAGTAGCTTCTCCTCAGTTGACGCTTCACGAGCTGCTTGGAACGTCAGCCCATTCGATAGCACGGGAATCTTCGAGGCTGACGGCGAGGCTTCCTGATTTTCTTGCCACTTAGAATAAATAGGTGTGGTTTGGGCATCAATTTCTTTTCAAATTTCTCTTTCTTTAACTACTGCCTACGTTGAAATTCAACAACTACACAGACCCATCTTTGATCTGTCAACTCGATTCAAATCCGAAACACCCAGACTTAATTCGAGTCAGTCTACTTTTTGTTTTTTTTCTCCTGTGAATTGTGATATCTTCACCTGACTCTTGTGATTCAATTTTCCAGCTTTCTTTTCTTTCTTTTCTCACTTCTTTTATTACTACCACACACCTTTTTTCACAATGACTTCGCGAATGGAGTTTACCGATAGAGCACAAAAGGCCGTCGAAGACTCAATGGCCTTGGCCGAACAATATGGCCACTCCCAGCTCCTCCCAGTCCACTTGGCTGTTTCTCTTCTCGACCCTCCGCCGGACCGGTCCAAGGACCAACAGAACATGGTGCCTGGCTCCAATGTTACTATGTTCCGCCAAGTCATCGACCGCGCACATGGTGATGCCCAAGCCTTTGACCGCGCCCTCAAAAAAGCCCTTGTGCGGCTTCCCACCCAAGAACCTGCTCCCGAAAACGTCAGCCTAGCTCCATCCTTCCACGCCGTCCTCAAAAAGGCCACGGATCTTCAAAAGCTCCAGAAAGACAGCTTTATTGCTGTCGATCATCTTATTGTCGCGCTGTCAGAAGATCATAGCATTCAGGTGGCTCTCAAAGACTCAAACATTCCCAAGTCCAAGCTTATTGAGGATGCTGTCAGAGACATTCGTGGTACGCGCAGACTCGATAGCAAGACAGCCGATGTTGACGCCGAGCATGAAAACTTATCAAAATTCACCATCGACATGACTGCCATGGCGCGGGATAAGAAGATTGACCCCGTTATTGGCAGAGAAGAAGAGATTCGTCGTGTTGTCCGCATCCTCTCACGCCGCACTAAAAACAACCCGGTGCTGATTGGTGAACCTGGTGTTGGAAAGACTACTGTTGTGGAAGGTCTTGCCCAGCGCATTGCCAACCGCGATGTTCCCGATAACCTGAAGCACTGCAAGCTTTTATCGCTAGATGTCGGTGCCCTGGTCGCTGGCAGCAAGTTCCGTGGCGAGTTTGAAGAGCGTATGAAGGGGGTCTTGAAGGAGATTGAGGACTCTACAGAAACCATTGTTCTCTTTGTTGACGAGATCCATCTTCTAATGGGTGCTGGTTCTTCTGGTGAGGGTGGAATGGATGCCGCCAATCTACTGAAGCCCATGCTTGCCCGTGGTCAGCTGCACTGCATTGGTGCTACAACCCTGGCCGAGTACCGCAAGTACATTGAAAAGGATGCTGCCTTTGAGCGTCGTTTCCAGCAGGTGCTTGTCAAGGAGCCTACCGTCCCCGAGACCATTTCCATTCTCCGTGGCCTGAAGGAGCGCTACGACAGACACCACCGCGTCACCATTTTGGACAGCGCTCTAGTGGCTGCTACTAACCTCGCCTCGCGCTACCTGACTAGTCGCCGTCTTCCGGATTCCGCCATCGATTTGGTCGACGAGGCTGCTGCTGCCGTTCGCGTCGCTCGTGAATCGCAGCCCGAGATCATTGACTCTCTGGAGCGTAAACACCGCCAAATTCTGATTGAGATCAAGGCTCTAGAAAAGGAAAAGGACGAGGCCTCGCAAACTCGCTTAGCCCAGGCTCGCCGTGAAGCGAAAAACGTCGA
This sequence comes from Thielaviopsis cerberus, assembly GCA_016859225.1. Classification (NCBI taxonomy): domain Eukaryota; kingdom Fungi; phylum Ascomycota; class Sordariomycetes; order Microascales; family Ceratocystidaceae; genus Thielaviopsis; species Thielaviopsis cerberus. The sequence goes on along the minus strand of JACYXV010000297.1, from coordinate 4,028 downwards.
AGAGGAGTTGGCCCCCCTCCGCGAAAAGTACGACAATGAGATTAAGCGCGGCGAAGAGATTCATAATGCCAAGCTGAAGCTCGACGAGCTAATGAAGCGCCTTGACGATGCCAAAGACAATGAGGATCACGGCAAGGCAGCCGACTTGCAGTACGGCGCTATTCCAGAACAGAAGCAGCGCATCCGCGAGCTTGAGGAGAAGAAGAAACTTGCCGATGCTGCTCTCAATGAAATCGACTCGACTGCCCTGATTACTGACGTCGTGACCGCTGATAACATCAACGAGATTGTGTCGAGATGGACCGGCATTCCAGTCACCCGCTTAAAGACTACCGAAATCGAAAAATTGGTACACATGGAGAAGGAGCTGGGCAAGATTGTCGTTGGCCAGAAGGAGGCTGTCAAGTCTGTCGCCAATGCTATCCGTCTGCAACGCTCTGGCCTGAGTAATCCTAACCAGCCGCCCAGTTTCCTGTTTTGTGGTCCCTCGGGTACTGGCAAGACCCTCCTCACGAAGGCACTGGCTGAGTTCCTGTTTGATGACCCCAAAGCAATGATCCGTTTCGACATGTCAGAATATCAGGAGCGTCATGCACTCAGTCGTATGATTGGTGCTCCTCCGGGCTACGTTGGCCACGACGCTGGTGGCCAGCTAACGGAGGCTCTGCGCCGCAAACCCTTCTCCATCCTGTTATTTGATGAGGTTGAGAAGGCCGCCAAGGAGATCTTGACTGTCCTTTTGCAGCTAATGGACGATGGTCGCATTACCGATGGCCAGGGCCGTGTCGTCGACGCCCGTAACTGCATTGTGGTCATGACGTCTAACCTGGGTGCCGAGTTCCTGACGCGGTCACCCACTCGCTCTCGCAAGATTGACCACGAGACACGTGAACTGGTCATGAATGCCCTACGTAACTACTTCCTTCCTGAGTTCCTCAACCGTATCAGCAGCACCGTCATCTTCAACCGCCTTAGCCGTGACGAGATTCGCAACATTGTCGACTTGCGCATCACGGAGATTCAACGTCGCTTGAGCGACAACGACCGCAACGTCACGGTTGATATTTCGGCTGAAGCCCGTGACTACCTTGCTAATGCCGGGTACTCACCGGCATACGGTGCTCGTCCGCTGGCGCGCCTAATTGAGAAGGAGGTGCTGAATAAGCTGGCTATCATGATTTTACGTGGATCAATCCGTGACGGTGAGCGGGCGAGAGTTGACTTGAGCGGTGGAAAGATTGTGGTAATTCCGAACCATCCAGATGTCTCTATGGGTGACGAGTATGATACAGACATGACGGATGATGAGGATGATGCCGTTGACGAGTTGATGCGCGACGAGGGTGAGCTGTATGACTAAATAATTTGCCAAGCAGAGAGTGATTTAGTAGCCAAGCTTCCAGTTGAGAATGATGGGCTTTTTTTTTTTTTTTTTGTTTCCGCTAGCATTATTATACACATGTAAATAAATTAAAAGATTACCATCACGTCAAGATATCAAACGTAAAGTGATCAATGTACATTTGTGGGACTTTTCACTTTCCACATCCATCGTTCCTCTAGAGGCAAGACTGGATTTGTGTAAGTCGTTCGTCATCGACATTTAAGATTGAGAGTGTGGGGTACATTTGCCTTGGCGCATAGTGTACTTTACTTCGTACTCTAAGACGATTGTGAAATATTGTAGATTTGAGAAATTGCGACTGCACGTTTGTTACATGGCAAGTAATTGTAAGACAGCATGTGTTTTGGAGTATGAACAACAAAGCTTTTGCCATTCCATTAATTCATGCAGTTACAATTAAATGCAATTCAACACTGATAGAGATATACAACAATACATGTACATACAAAAGTAATAAATTCTGCCATTTCAATATTCAATTTAAGAATTGTTCAAGCCACAGTCCATGTAGTTTAAAGGTGGCGGTCAGTTGTGGCGCGCTGATAAGATATAAAAGCGGGGCAAGATAGACATTTTTCTTGGCCGCTCGAAATTTAGATCCCACATAGTCACGTGTGTGCAGCCCTAATTTTATAGGCTGTGGGCATGCCCCAGAGACCCGCTTATCTTCATCCAGGCGCACGCCCACGACGGCACACTCTATCCCAATTTTGCGGTGGTGAATTCTTTCCACGACTTCCTCTTGAAAACTATCAACCAACTTTCCCAGTGGCAGGAGATTTTATCAGCTTTGGACAAGCTGACCCCGCCGCAATCATGTCGCTGGTTTCTTGTACGTTCAGTCCCTACTTTGCATAGCATCTGCATTTGCATAGTTGCCCACCATCGTCAACATCACATCGATTTATTCATCGACTTCCACCCGGTACATGTCGCTACGCCCGCCTGTTGTTCGAAGCCTACGAAGTCAGAATGAAAATTATCAAAAGCCTGAAGAATCAGACGAAATTGAGAGGCGGAATCACATTAAACGATATCATAACTGTCACCGCCACCAACGAGTCCGAAATATGGAGTGGCTAAAATGAGGACGATATATGGTCTCATGGTGCAATGTGGATAGCATTACTATTTTCGCGACATCTTCAGCACTTCGGCTTCAGCGGAGGCTGTACATATCCGCGATTGGCTTCGACAACAGATGGGCTCAGAGACTTGCTCAAATTTTACACCACCAACACACGAATGCGCGTAATGTATACATATTAACATTCATTGTTTTTAGCGGAAAAGACGAACTTCCAGTTCATCCTGCGTCTCCTCAACACCAACGTTGATGGAAGTGAGTAACCGCCGGGATCATGGGAAACCTGCATTGAGCATATTACTAACGAATTTATAGAGCAGAAGAGTAAGCCTTGAGCCCACGAGCCATTCGAACGGCAAATCCCGAACGACTTCGACCGATGATTCTAACCGAAGCAACAGTTATGTACGCTCTCACCAAGATTAAGGGTGTCGGTCGCCGTTACTCCAACTTGGTCTGCAAGAAGGCCGATGTCGATCTGAGCAAGCGCGCTGGTGAGCTCACCTCTGAGGAGCTGGAGCGCATTGTCACCATCCTGCAGAACCCCACCCAGTACAAGATCCCCACCTGGTTCCTGAACAGACAGAAGGACATTGTCGACGGCAAGGACTCTCAGATCCTGGCCAACGGCGTTGACTCCAAGCTGCGTGACGATCTTGAGCGCCTCAAGAAGATCCGGTATGTTGCATCATTTATGAGTTATTGTGACGAATTAGTACTAACAGGTCTACAGCGCTCACCGTGGTCTCCGTCACTACTGGGGCCTGCGTGTCCGTGGTCAGCACACCAAGACCACCGGTCGTCGCGGCCGGACCGTCGGTGTGTCGAAGAAGAAGGGTGGTTAAACGATTTATGGGATTTCATTTTGGCTCGGGGTGGAAAGGCGTGCCGGCTGGTTTCTACAAAATTCCCTTGCATTACGGATTTGTTTTGCTTCACGCATTTTCCGTGTGGATCGCAGGCACCATGGGGCTTCTCTATAGATGAACAGGGAACGTCTCAATGGAAAAAAGAAAGTAAAATGAACTCTACATGGCGGTTCACGGCGTTATTTGTGTGTTTTTTTATGAATTGACCGAGTTCACGATCAATCACAGGAAAAGATTTCTGAACATAAAAGCAAGGAACAAGAGTGTGTTATATAAATATTTTTATTACTGGACAATATGGCTGGTATCAGAATATTTGGCAAGCAAGAACCGGAACAAACAAAGACAAAGTAAGACAAAGAGAGCTGGACAATGGGAACAGTGACGGTGAAGGCGGTGTTTAGTCCTCATGTGTCACAGCCATGTCCAGCAGTTCTACCCGTCCCTGGCCGCGCGTCTCGTTGCCGACAAAGTCTGACAGCGTTTTGAACGCTCCGGGTTCCACGAAGCCTACAACCTCCCACTCAGATCCCATGACCTCCTGGCTCTCAACCTGCTCGACATAACTCAAAATGCGGTCTTTGACGGTGCCCGACGCCTTGGGCGCCTCGCCGTCCACGCCAGCCGCAGGCTTTGGCGCCTTGACGGCCTGCTTAAGCACGTTTGT
>JACYXV010000295.1:0-17266 GCA_016859225.1 Thielaviopsis cerberus | reverse complement strand
CATGTACCTTAGTTAGCATTTAGTATTAGCAGTATTGGCCACTGTAGGTGCCAGATCAACACCTAGGTCTTTCATAACCCTCGGTTCCATAAGGACCTTAATAAACTTGATGAAAAAAAAAAAAAAAAAAAAGTCGAATAAGAAGAATAAGATGGCTAGAAACGACGTGGCACGAGCCGCCCGTCTGTTTTCTTGGGAGAATGGCAATGTGTTTTGTAAGCACTTTTGTTCCCGTTGTGAGAGTCGTTTGCTTCCCCTTCCCCCAGCAAGGTTTAATGTTTAGCAACATTCCAATACTTGGACAAGCCGCATGCCAGCCAGCCACCTCACAACCTTTCCTCTCTCTTTCTGGCACATACATACATACTCTCTCTTAGAATCCGCTAACCCTTACAAAGGCACATGCTCGCCTCGTCGACCGGCCGTCCTGCGCGTGTCCAACTCGGATGCGAATCCCGGCGTCCCGTACTGGGCATGTGCCAACCGGCACCTAACGCCCAGCAAAAAGGCCAAGTGCGAGTCGTTTGCTTGGCATGATGCCATATGCATGGCGTTTCCGTTGACGCAAGAGTTTTTGCAAGAGTGCAGGGCAAAGGTGCGCGCAGAAACAACTGGCGGTGGTGCAGGGGAGGAGGATGATGAGTCCACAGTTAGGACACCGAGACGGAGGAGCGGCGGACTGAGAAAGGAGGTTGGCAGTGGGCCGATGGATCGGTACATCAAGCGTAAGGCGGGAGATGTAGAGGGTGCTGACGAGGACGGTGGGCCTGAGCGGGTGTCAGAACGAACACCGCGAAAGACGCCCGGTAGCTCCACCAAGACCCCCGAGACCCCACAACAGGCACCCGAAAAGATCATCCAGAAGAAGACAGATACCCCACACCCCACGTCTGCTGCGAAAGACCCCACTGAGCCCGCCGGCACTCTGATGAATTCGCAGTTCAGCGAAATTGATGACGAAGTTCTCCAAAACATTGACCTGCATCCTCACCCTGCCTCAGCACATACGACGCCCGTACGGCCTTTGCGCCAGGCCGACGCGCCCTCACTGACGCCGCGCGTGCTCTTTGCTGCACGTGCGAACCCTCCAGCTGCTCCAGCCCAAAAGGCGGCTGAAGTGAAAGAAACAGAGGCAACTACAGCAACTGCCTCGCTGGCAAAGACAGGAGTCCCCATCGCTAAGTCAAAAGATTTCAGTCTCCGGTCCAATGCGGCTTTTTGCTCTGCTACCGCTACCGCCATTGCCGCCTCAATCTACAATGCTGCCCGCCTAGCGCCGCCGCGCTTTGTGCTCCCGCAAAAGAGGCCTATGGTTAAGTCATGGAGCACCGTAAGCGAGGAGTCTGATCCAGCGACGCAGGATTTCTTTGCAGACGCGGAGCCCGGCGAGAGCCATGAGCAGAATTCGGGAAGGGGGCAGAGATTGAAAGTATTCGAGGAAGAGAGGGAGGAAGCGGCTAAGGCGTATGCAACGGAAAAGGAAACAGAAGTGACGGACCAAGAAAAGCCCTTGAAGAAACGTACTTCAGACTCTCTCCGTCGAAGCCGCAGCGTGACTTTCGAAGACCTCGTACCTCCTAACGCGCTCGTTTTTCCGCGCACTAACATTAAAAACCCACGCGTCACTAAGCACGCGGCCCCACGCTTTGCCCACGCTTCCAATAACGCCGCTGTAACTGCCAGTGCTGCTGTAGATACAGAGGCAACAGGAAACAGGCCCACTGCAGACTTGCAAGCCCTGCACCGGCAGAGCCAGACCCGCGCATTTGCCCGGCAGCAGAGTTACAGCGAAGTTCCCTCGTCACCCAGCCGAATGACGAAGCGCTTCTGCGCCAACGGTGCTGGTGCCGACACTATATCCAACACTGCTGCCGCACCTGCACCGACTCTGGTCTCGGCATCAAAGACCCCCGCCGGGACATCCGCATCTACCGCGTTCCCCACACCCACATCCGCTGCTACCACCACTGCTAAAAATACTACGCCACTCGAAAGCAACCCCCTAATTAACCATGCCAATGACAATCTTTCGGGTCCGTACAACATAATTGCTAAGCTGCTCAATGACGCACCGCTGGATCCCGGCGTGCTCGAGACTGTCATGACTTTTGTGCGGGGCTTTGCGCAAGATAACAAACGGCTAAGACAGGAGTGCGAGGACCGCCAGAAAGAAATAATGTCGTTGGTGCAGCACATCAAGTTGTTGGAGAGCGCCAACGCGAAGCGCTGAGGTGCCATGGTAGAGGGGCTTGGGGCAGGCATAAATGAGGAACGAGTGTTGAGGGAACGAGTATTCAAGAGCTGGCAGAAGACAAAAAGGATCAAGAAAGCACCAGGGCAACAGTAAACTCATGTATTCAGTTCATCGAGTCTAGTCTAGACTGCTGTCTCGTCCTTTACATAATCTGCCTGCCAATTCATTTCCTCACACAGCGCCAGCCAACTCTCCCGCGCGCGCTGCGCACACCACAGCGCATACGCGCTTGGCAACCCCAGAATCAGGAGATGGTCCAGCGGATACTCGGCTGCCTGCTTGTACAGATCCCACGGCACGTCAGGTATTGGCCTGCAAAAGATTTCCAGACTGACGTAACCCCTGTACCCCGGCCCGCCGCCCGTCTTATCAGTAATCGCTTCGAGCACGTCAAGAATCGGCAGACATGCCCGACTGTCAATCATGGGCAGGCAGCGATGGTCGCGGCTCCACGTCTTCATTGCTTCTCGGCGGCTCTTGGCGGTGTCTATGTTGTCAACTGAACCCAAGAATTGCTCGCCATCAGCCACTTGCACCAGGCCAATGTCCTCTGCTTTGAGCTTCTTCATCAGGTCAAGCGTGCACGCGAATGAATCAAAGCACTCAGCTTCACGATCGGGCCCAATGTTGCCGAATATGTTAGCGCAGATGTTGAATGTATCCAGAATGATTCTGCACCGGCCAGAGCCTACCATGTTTCTCTCTTTCTTTTTGGCGTTACCATTGCTTTTGCCATTCTTTTTTTTTTTTTCCATCTCTTTACTTTTCCCGATTCCTGTCGTGCTCCCTCTCACTTTCTCCATCTTTTCCTTCTCACGCTCCAAGTCTTCGTGGGCGTTGACCTGAGTAACCACATCATACGCCTCGCTCCAGCCCGAGCAAGTTTCCGAAAAGCAAATTCCTTCGAACCCAACATCCAAATTTCGAAACCCCCTCCCCAACTTCCGCAAACTCTCCACGACCGTGTCAATATCAATTTTCCTGGAAGCGCTGTACTGTGGTAGCGGCGCAACCCCAATCAGCTTGACGCCGAGGACATGCGCAATGTCTGCCCACGCATCCACCAACGGCCAGTGCGGCGTGGGCACGTAGTAGTCCGTCATCAACGGCTGCAGACTGACAATCCTGACGCCCAAGTACAGGCAGTACTGCCGCACCGCGTGTGCCGTCTTTAGGTACGCTTCTCTATTTGACTGGCCCTTTAGCAGCTGGTTTAGGGCGATGAAGTCGGGCCAGTAAAGTTCAACGGCGCGGAATCCAAAGTCTCTGGCAACGCGTAGCTTGGCTAGCAGCGAGCATGTTTCTGGCGGACCGAGCGTCATGGTGGCGATACAGGCGTAGAAGCCGGGGGTTTTGTTGCGTTTGTCTTTTGGCGCTGGATTGGGGTAGTGGTACTGAGTTTGGGCATTGGGGGCTTGAGCAGTGTCGCATTTGGTATCTGGCACGGGGCCGGCTTTTAAGCCAGCTTTGGAGACGCAAGAGTTAGTTTCGGCACAGACAGTGACTTGGAAAAACTCACCTAGTGCGATGCCACGGGGGATGCGGCTTGGATGACAGGACATGACGATTGTAGACGTTAATGTAAGACTGCAATATAAACTGATAATATATGTTAAGCCATGAGATAAGGAATGTAGAGAGTGACCAGTGCAGATTCATGTTGATGATGAAGATGGATTTGAAAAGATAAACACGCATTACGATGTTCCCTCTACGGGCTTCTGTCAAGCTTTGCAGTTTCTTCCTCAAGCACACCGCCATAGGCGTACCTTCTCTCCCACACCCTAGACAGTCAGGCCAATGGCATCATAAAACGCGCTTGCTACAAAGTACTGCAGCTGTTACTTTAAACTCTAGCCGTCCGAATTTCACCTGTCTACGCTGATGTTACTCACCCGCTATTGGATTAACCACCATGGCAACATCTCCAACTCACCCAAAGCATCACTTACCTACACACATACAGCTCGAAGAGGGAAATTAAAATAAACACAAACCATCTCAATTCAACAATCAAAAGTGTCCTACATAACACACTTGCAAAGAACAGTCTAATACACAATTTTCAAATCCCTCAAACAATGACATACCCTTCAGCCCTACTTGTTCGCTATGCCACCTTGCTTAAACAAACAGACAAATAAAAAGGGAGCGTAGAAAAGAAAAAAAAAACCAAAGTTGCTATAAAACACACAAGAAATAAATATATAAGAAACCCAAACTTGCAAGCAAATTCAAACATGAAATGCAACCGTTAGGACCTCTGTCTTGTAGATGGGATCGGCGTCATCGGCTCCAAGGTATCATCGTCGTTTAGTTTGGAGGGAATTGTATTCAGCGGCCACACCAGGCCGTCCGTTGGAGAAAATGTCGAGAAAAAAAAGGAAGAAAAAGAGAGAAAAAGTTGAATATGTCGAAGTGTATCAGCCAGTCGATTCGACTAGTTTAGTACACACGCTTGAACGGAGGAACGGGCTTGCACTCGTTCTCATCCAGAGTCGTCGAGATAACATTGCGGTACTTGAGGTCGACCTCACCGTGGGGCTTCGCCTGCCACGACAGCGTGTGCTTCATCCAGTTCTTGTCGTCACGCTCAGGGAAGTCCTCGCGGGCGTGAGCACCACGCGACTCCTTGCGGTTGACGGCCGAAGTGGCGGTTTGGATACTACCAATGTTAGCATTTCAACGTTACCAAAAGAAGAAACAAAATAAACTTACGCGCAAGTCAGCAGGTTACGCAGCTCCAGAGTCTCAATAAGATCGCTGTTCCAAATCATGGAGCGATCCTCAATACCGACATCCTTGAAGGTCTTGTCGACTTCCGTGACGCGACGCACACCGTCCTGCAGAGACTGTTCAGTGCGGAACACACTGACGTCAGTCTGCATAGCCTTCTGCATGTTGAGACGAATGTCAGCAGTGCGCAGAGGACCGGCGGCAGTGCGCACAGCATCCAGGTCCTCAATCGACTTGGAGCCAGCGTCGGCCGAAACCGGCTTGAGCTTGGAGCCGGGAGTGAACTTGTCGCGAATATCGTGGGCAACAGCACGACCAAAGACGACCAGATCCAGCAGAGAGTTGGCACCCAGACGGTTGGCACCGTGGACCGACACACTGGCGGCCTCACCGCAGGCGTAAAGACCGGGGACGACAACGTCCTCGCCCTTCTCGTTAACGTTGAGCACCTCACCGGTCCAGCGAGTGGGGATACCACCCATGTTGTAGTGGACAGTGGGCAGAATGGGAATGGGCTGCTTGCGGACATCAACACCGGCAAAAATGCCAGCAGTCTCCGAAATACCAGGCAGACGCTCAGCCAGAACCTCAGCGGGCAGGTGGCTCAGCTGCAGGAACATGTGGTCCTTTTCAGGACCAACACCACGGCCCTCGCGAATCTCCAGGGTAATGGAACGCGAGACAACGTCACGCGAAGCCAGATCCTTGGCGGTGGGGGCATAACGCTCCATGAAACGCTCACCCTCAGAGTTGACCAGGTAGCCACCCTCACCACGAGCACCCTCGGTGATCAGGCAGCCGGCACCGTAGATACCGGTAGGGTGGAATTGGACAAACTCCAGATCCTGCTGGGGCAGACCAGCACGCGACACCATGGCGTTGCCGTCACCAGTGCAAGTGTGGGCCGAAGTGCACGAGAAGTAGGCACGTCCGTAACCACCGGTAGCCAGGACAGTGTTGTTGGCGAAGAAACGGTGCAGGGTACCATCCTCCTGGTTCAGAGCAATAACACCACGGCACTCACCATCCTCCATAATCAGGTCAAGGGCGAAGTACTCGATAAAGTAGTTGGTGTCGTGGCGCAGCGACTGGCCGTAGAGCGTGTGCAAAAGGGCGTGGCCGGTACGGTCAGCAGCGGCGCAAGTACGGTAGGCCTGACCACCCTTGCCGAACTTTTGGGACTGGCCACCGAAAGCACGCTGGTAGCTGCAAATTGTTAGCCTCGTTCAGCATGTTGATTGAAGCTTAAAATAGCGCAAGTACTCACATCTTGCCGTCCTCGGTACGTGAAAAGGGGCAACCGTAGTTCTCCAGCTCGATAATGGAGTGGGGGGCTTCACGGGTCATGTAGTGGATAGCGTCCTGGTCACCGAGCCAATCGGAGCCCTTGACGGTATCGTACATGTGCCACCGCCAGTCGTCGGGGTGCATGTTGCCGAGCGCGGCATTGATACCACCCTGGGCGGCAACGGTGTGCGAACGGGTAGGGAACAGCTTGGAAATGCAAGCAGTCTTGAAGCCAGCCTCGGCTAGACCGAAGGCGGCACGCAGACCGGCACCACCAGCACCGACAACAACGGCATCGTACTCGTGGTCCTAGAGAAAGGTGGGTTAGCTGCTGTTGTTGCTGTTGTTGTTGCTGTTGTCTAGCTGTGTGCCGTATGTACGAACTAAGCCGCGGAGAGCTCGGCATAAAGCGTGGCCAGAGCGGCAAAGAGAGAAATAGAGGGAAAAAAACATACAATGACTGAGTACTTGTTGCCGACGTAGGGAGCAGCCTCCTTGGCACGCAGAGGGCCGTTGGCAAAGACGCGCGCTAGAGCAGGTTTGATTAGTTTGCTGGCAAACTTGATTTTTGTCTCGTGTTGTGTAATATTGGAAGAGGGGTCGAGTCGAGGAATCGAAGGCGTTGAACCAGGTCGACTTACCGGCGCTACGCGTAGACGAGAAAGGACGGGCAAACGATCTCGTCGCCTTCTGGAGCTGGAACAGGTAAAAAGCACGAGTCAGCAATGTTGCCACAGACGAATTGACAAGTTTGAAACCGCAATTGGAATGGAACTGGCGATGTTTAATGGCCAATGGGTGAAGCTGTCGATGGCAATTGGTTGATGATGTCGGCTGCACTTTTTCTTTTTTTCTTTTTTGCTTGGTGTTGATGCTGCTGTCCATCCACCAATGCATCATCCCACCTTGGCATTTGACCTCGCTTGCTAGTACCAGCTTTGTCGTGGCAACCGAGCACAGCATAACGTCCAGTTGAATGCCAAAGTATGCAAGGAGCCAGCGCGCATACAGGCACCGTGATGTAAATCAGTGCTTTTTGGTGTTTGTCGAGGTGTCCATCGTGCGCCGTCGTGTGTTGGCCACCCCCTCCAATTGGCAACCGAAAGCCGAGGCGAGCAAGAGAGATGGCGAAGAACTCACAGTGGAAATGGCGTTAAGCCGTCTGAAAGCCATTGTTGAGGCCATAATCACTGTAGCTTTTTGTGTCCTGTCCAAATTCGACGTCGATTTATTTCTCAAACGTCGTGTTGTTTTTTATTCTTCTTTTCTTCCTGGATATTTCCTTCTTGAGCCTGCAAGCAAGAAAGAAATTCACAGCTCCGATTAAAGAAGAGGAAAAGTCAACAAAATTAAAAAAAAAAAAATCAAATATAAAAAAAGAATCAAGGAAATTGGAGGAAAAAGAGAAAAAAAAAAAAGGAAGAAAAAAGAAGAGAAGAATTCCAAGGAGAAAATCGGAGACGGTAGGAAAAAACAAGCGAATTTGGCTGCCAAAGTGGAATTTTTGGCCAAACGAACAGCCGGTCAAACTTACTGCCCATATCTAATTTACAGGGCAATACTCTGGCTTTTTAATGAGATGCCGCCCATAAACCACATTTGAGCTTTCTTTCTCTACTCTACATTCACGTCTTGTCTTTTCTCTTTCGAATATCTCTTCACCATCTTTGCCTCTGCATCTCTCTACCTCATCTTCATCGCAGCAATCCTTCTCTCCTCTCATACAACCATGTAGCCACCACCATCACCACCAACTACCACTACCGCCAACTTGGATTCTGGTTTCCTACTCAACGCGAATTTTAAAATCATCTTCTGTATTACTGACCTTGACTAAGCCCATCGATTCTGCGTGCAGACAACTGGAGAAAGAAGGATGTAGTGACAGCCAGCCAATCATAGAGCTTCTAATTAGGCTTGGTTACCTATGTGATTAACCGAGCTCTGCCGAGGGCCCTGTTTTTCTTTTTTCTCTGCTGTTCAGCCACAGCTTAGACACTTTGGCTACGCCATGGTGGGGCATATCTGTGGCGCTTCGCCAAGTAGCGGATGGACCCGATATTCCTACCTGTGGCGCAACCCGGCCCGTCGCCGGGAACAGTTTAAAGGTAGAAGAGTCGCATGCTCTAGAAATGGCTCACCCAGGGCAAAGGTGTTAGGCTGTAGGCGCAACTGTAACCGTTGCCAAGTTTCCAGCTGCTGGAATTAACCCCCAAACCCAATAAGCCCAAAGCGTCATGAACCTGGTCGGCCTCCAAAGCCGCCCCTCGAGCCAAACAGCGACCTTGGATTACTTTGCTATAGTTTGAAAGGATGAAAAGAAAAAAAAAAACGCATTTACATCAATTGAATCCCGTAGAGGGTCCGAGGTATTTCCATCGCCAATTCCCAAATCTAATAAAAAACGCGACTCAACATGTCTTATAAAAGACAATACAAGAAAAACAACGCCGCCTCAAGGCAGTGAATACATCATACCCGGGCTAAGGTGACAACCAATAACACAAAGCACAGAGAACCAAAAACACAAAACACAAGACCCAAAACACAAAACACAAGACTAAAAACTACCGCGCCAACACCTCACGCAGCATCGTCATAAACGTGGCCTTCAGCTTATGTACCTCCGACACATGCGGCTTGACCGGCTCGCCCGCCGACCGCCGCAAATGATCCTGCCGCTTCGCCCGCCGCTTACGCTCAGCCTCAATCGGGTCCAGCTCGTCATCTTCATCCTCCTCGCCCTCACTGTCCGACGCCTCATCGTAGCAGTAATTCACCTCCTCGAGGTCTCCAGCATCAAGTCCAAAATCTGCCGCGCTAAACGTCGAGGTAAATACGTCCAGGCCTGCCGTAGCCGCGGGCGCGGTCTCAGCTGCCATCTTTTGCCGCGTCTTGTCCTGGTGCCACTTCTTGCGGTCCTCTTGCCAGGCAATCAGCTGGTCAATCTCGTGCACAGCCTTGGCCGTGTCAATGTCGGGAGAGCTAGTGGCAGCTTCAAAGAGCGCGTTAATGTTGAGCGTGCCATTGGTCGGGCCCTTGCGCAAGAACTCGAGAATGCCCTCAATCCAGCCCATCAGCTGGGTGAAAAGACCATTGTCATGAATATGTACCTCGTGCACAAACTTGTAGAAATTGTGCTCGTGGCGTTGGCACAAGTCAATAAATGCCTGCACCGTCTGGTTGGGGTCAGCCGAGACGTCCTGCTCCTGGCACTTTTCCACCACTTGGATCATGTCGTCGATAAAGTGGGCGAAATCCGTGACGCTGTTGTACACATTGGCTGCCTTGTAGACGCGGACCAGTGGCTCGTAAAATATGGTAAAGAGGTCGCGGAACAGCTGCAATGTTACCGGCTCCTCAATCAGGTTCAGCATCATTGACTTGTCGCGCTGGCGGATGCACAGTTTGAGCAACTGCTTAAGGTATGAAAACAGCTGGGCATCAGCCTTTTGCGACTCGTCGTCTGCATTGTCAACTGCATGGTTAAAGGCTCGTCTGGCATTGTTCAGACGCACAATTTGCTGGGCCGTCAGGCTACCTGGCAGTCTATCCGACGCCAAAATAGCCACAATCAAGTCTCCACCGTGCTCGGCGTCGCAGCGGATCTCGTACTTGACCTCGTCGCTGGCCTGTGTATACGCCTTTATCTTTGCCACCAGCTCGGAGTCGTCAATCTTGACGGCCAAAGTGTCAATCGACTTTTGGAAACTCTTGATGCCGTCGTGAAGCGTCAGCGAAAAGATACGCTGCATAAGCGATCTGGTGCCAAACGGTTGGGCCAAGAAAACGTCCAAGACACTAGACATGACAGCTGCAGGATTGGCGATTCGGATGACATTCTTGAGCACCGTGTAGGGAATCAGCGAGTGGATGCGCTTGGCCTGCGAAAACAGCTCGGGGGAGTTATCCTCGGCCAAGAACAGGTGGTAGATTGTGGCGGCGACCTCGATGCGCAGCCACTCGGCAAACTTGCGGTACTGGATGCTGAGTCCGTCAATGCTGTCTTTTTCTTTAATTTCGTGGAAGAGCTTGGTCAGGCCGTTGCGCTCGACAATATCCTGGCGGAACTGCTCCATGTACTCGTCAAGATCAGCGGCCCGCTTGCGCGCAATCTCATAAAACTTCTTTTGCTCTTCGACTCGAAGGTGGTCCATGGCCTTGCGGAGCTCAATATCATCCTTTTCTTGGTCCTTGAGCTGAATCTCATTGCGCGTGAGGAACTCCTCCATGGCCTTGGTTTGGGCCACTTGGGGGTTTTGCAGAAGCGAGCGTAAGAATGCTCTAAGCGACACTCTCTGAGTCTCTCTCTCTAGTACTGTGGACTCGTCACGGTTATATGAAGATGACGACGACATGGGGCTCGACATTGGGCTTCTGGAGACATCAACAGACGAACGTGGTGACACACCGAGCGACAACCTTGAGATTCTAGAGATTGTTGAACTAGTGCGCCGGTGGTTCTTGTCAACAGTGTCGGTAACGACAATGCGCGGGCTTCCTGCGAGGCCTGGCGATGGGGTCACATTGAGGTTTTGCTGACTAGAATCAGCGCCGTAAGCCGCGTTATTGTGATGGGAAATACCAGTCGACGCGGACGAGATAGACGAGGCATCGTCGTTGGCGCCAAAGAATAGCAGCCCATTTGCCACAGAGTCGGTCTTATTCTTCTTGGGCAGATTGGGCAGCACTTTGCCGGGAAGCTCATGTCTCAGGTTGTGGTGAAGACGACTAAAGTCACCGTAGCGGCGAGCAACAAAAAAGATTCTGCCATCAGAGCTGCGTCTGACACGAAGAATAAATTCCTGCAACACACGGTTAGTGGCTGTTCAGCTTATGGCGTGTCACAGAATGGGTGGCGTAGCATTAAGGTTATATTATGTGCTGTGAGAGGGGATGAGCAAGATATGAGGATTTGCACTAGCATTGTGAGAGCATTATGAGGGGGGGTAAGAGTGTTTCGAGTGAGGTGAGAGTGAGAGGTTGATTTTGAGAGAGAAAAAAAAATAAAAACATACCGCATGCTTGTGATGGCGAATATTGCGTCTCGTCGAAATCATGCGCACACCAGCCACATTTACATCCCAGCCATTGAAATCCTGGCCTTCGGGCGTCGTATGTACCACGCCGGTATCAATGGCATTGCTGTCGACGATTTCAATTTCCGAGAAGCGAATGCGCTCTTCAAAGCCTGACGATGTGCGCACGCCCGAAACGACCATCAGCTCAATCAGCTTCTGGCATTTTAATGCAAGTTTGCGGCGTTTTGTTTCTTCAAGACGATCTTCGGACGACGAGATGCTCTTGCTGGCAAACGATTCGAGGAACTAGAGACATGTTAGTATCGTGAGAGCCTTGGATACATTTTCAAGGCCCAGAGTATTCTAAAAGCCTGGGGCACCTGAATGAGCGGCATGGAAGCGAGAAAAACATACCACCTGTAACTTGTCTTGCCAAAATTCCTTTTCGCGCGCCTTGTCAAGAAAGGGGAAATCGCGAATGTGGTGCACAAAGATATATCGCAGAATCGGCAGGTCGGAATCGAGTGGAGAAATTTCGCCCAGATCAGACTTGAACGGGGCACCGAAGCGTCGCAGGGCTGTGGGCGAGTTGAGCTCTTGAATTTCCGCCTTGACCTGTTCCGAGACAAGCTCACGCTTAAGGTCTACGAACGGGGTTAGTCCTGTTGTATTTTCCAAGGTCTGTAGGAATGCTGCTGCTGTAGGGATGGGGGTGGGTTGACTTTTTTGTGCGATGCCGATGCCAGTGACGTAAGAGGAGTCAGTCATATGAGAGAGAGAAAAGAGGACGTACAGTGTTCTTGTTTGCCTGTTAGCAGCCGCCCGTTGAGTGCTTCTGTTGACGGCTGCGACGCCGCCAGCGACGGCGCCGCTTCCAGTGTAGATGTGGGCGAAGCTGCCATCAATTCGTCCTGATCGAGACAGGGTGTTGAGCGCGGCACTGCAGAGCTGATGTTGATGCTGTGAAGGCTGGTGTTGTTGGTATTGTCGGGGCGCGCAGGATTGGCGGCTTGTGATGCTACTCTCGGAGTAGCTGGTTGTGATGAAGACATGGTGACCAAGAAAAAAGAGGGAAGAAGAAGGGAATAAGGGAAGAAAATGAAGAGGTGCTTAAACGATCAGCGCCCAAAACAACTTCGGCTTCTACGGCAGTTCTGACGCTGTGTTTGTTTTTCACTTCCACCGTTGGGTGCTTGGCTTGTTTGTGTGGACTGGGCTTGGGTTTGGCTTTTTGGCAGTAGAGAGGAGACCTTAGGGTTAGTTGGTGGAAGTGGTTGGTTCTTGCACAATAGCGCCCAATTGAAGTAATCAGGCTTGTAAATTTGTCTAATCAATAGGAGATAGCTTGAAAGAAAGACAAAGAGAAGAGAAGATGATGGGATTCTTGATTATAAGAGAAGAAAAATAAGAAGAGCAAACAATCTCCAGCTGGCTTATAGACAAGACTTGTAACGGAAATAAAAAGGGTGAATGGCCAGCAGAGTGATGTGAAGGAGGGAAATACAAGATACATATATGTAAGCAAATGGTAGCAACAGGAAGTGAGATGACACAACTAAGCGCTCACTATTAACCAACTGATCACGGAGAAAACAACACCTTGATTTATCAAAGCAAGCGGCACTGATTTACGTCTGTCACGTTTGTTGCGCGGCGCGGCGCGGCTTTTCTTGGCTTGGCTTTGCCACCTGTAAGTTTGAATAGAAGAAAATAGAAGCAGATCGATGACGACATTCTTGCTCCTCTGTTGAGTTTATTATTTTTAATTGTCCTTTATTCCCTATTCACAGCGGAAACGGAACAGGCCTGTAGGAAGAAAAAAAAAGAAAAAAAAAAAGAAAAAAAAAAAAGGCCCCGTACAACAGTGAACAGCGTCCCCTGTAGCGAGTACATTCCAATGTGGACGCTGGGCCTCCCTTTTCGCTGCAAACACTCTATTCTGCTCTTATTGCGTACCGAAAGGTGCAGCCTCTGCTTATCCTGCTTGGCGATGGCCGCATCTGCCGGCTTTGGTTTCTTGCGTAGAACAACAAAGACAAATACCACTTCACTTGACTACCACTGTGGCGTGGCTGAGCAACCAATGTGCCGGGTCAACGTGATGAGGCCCGGCTTAATAGGAAGCGATCGCCATGACCCGCTGCTTCTGCGAGTCACCTTGGCCATAGCTAAGGTTGAGTTTACGTACTACTCAGCAACGCATACGTACTCTGCATCTTGGCTTGGGGCTATTTACACTTTTACATTTTGGTTAGGCTCTCTACCAAACTCCGCCTCAACCAACCCCCATCGCAAAGTTCACTAACAGAGCTCCCCTGCTAGGCACCCCAAATAACTCTCTTTAGGGTTCCCAAATAGCCGTTTAGGGTTCAAGTGCCCAGAATGTTCCTTTGGTTGACCCTTTTATTTTTAGCAATGGCTCGGGTTAGAGCCAAGACTGCAGAATAATAAGCTGCACAAAGAACATCAAACAGGGCTCGTTTCTGTGTGGCAGCTAAATACAGCAGTTTGACTATATGCAACGGCAACAGTGGATGGCAATAAAAGGACAATTATAACTTGGCTTGTCTGGGTTGAGCCCTATTTAGCGTAAGACACCACTGTAAGCAGGTTCATACCTATGCTCATATGTAGTAGCGAATGCTGCCAAAGCACTAGATAGAGTGCTAGACATAAATATACTCACTAAACATGCCAACCCGTATATAATATTGCTTCGTTCAAAAGCTCTAAGTGTCTACCATGCATGTACCCGTGCCAGCCTGGTTCTGGCTCTCGGCATACGCCCGCACTCTGTCGTCGCCGCTCAAGCTATGATTCTGCAGCATCAGAATAGCCGGGCACTGCTCCATAGCGCCCTCAACCCGCTCCGTTACCTCCACTACCAGCCTCTTCTCTACCGTTCTGCTGCTGCTACCGCCGCCGCCCTCGTCGTCTCCCGCCCTCGTCCCCGGCCCCTGCACCACTACCGCTACCAGCGCCAGTGTTGCCACCGCAATAATCACCATCCACACATAACGCAACCTCTTGCGCGTGCGCTCTTGCCACACCCCATCAGCCGTCTCCCACCGCTCAACCATGTTGCGCACCACATCGACGCGCTCCGTGAGCGCCAGCATCTGCGCGCGCCCGCGCGTAATGCGCACATGCATGTCATCGATGCGCTGCTTGCGCGCATCCAGCTTGCGGCAGGCGTGCAGTGCATTGCGCGTGTCAGTCTCGAGCGCTGCCGTCTGCGAGATAAAGGTGCTGGTAACGCCCTGCGATTCGTCGACAAGAGAGCGCAACGTGAGTAGCATTTGTTGGGCGGAAAAGTACATTTCGATAACGGAGCGGTACGAGTCTTCGGTGTATTGCACAGAGTGTGTGGAAAAGTCGCGCAGTTCCGAGACCATTTCGTCGAGTGTGCTGCACACGGTTAGCGGGGGGGTGTGGGATAAGAAGAGGGAAGCATGACAGAGCAGGATAAGAGGAAAATGGGAAGCATGACGGAGTACGATAAGAGGAAAAATGGAATAAGAGACAAATGAAAACTTACTTCATGCCCTGCGCGCGATACTGCTTTTCCTGCTCTGTCCACAGCGCCACCTGTAACTGCGCCTGGGTTGGTAAAGAATTCATTTGGCCCTGGATTTGCTGTTCTTGTTGATGCTGCGGATGCGTCTGCATCTGCGTCTGCGCAACCGATGGCTGCGTCTGAGGCTGCGTCAACGTCTGCATTTGGTAATACTGCTGTCGCCGCTGTGTCAGACTGCCACTACTACGCTTTGTATCCAGACCCGAACCCAAACCCGTATATCCGTGTCCGTCAGCCTGCTGCTGACCCGCCGTAGCAGCAGCAAAAGCAGATGTGTTATTCGTACTTGGCACCTGCGTCTGCGTCTTCATTGGCTGCCAGCGTTGCTCTTCTTCAATACTGTCGTTCTGTAGCCCGGAAACGCGATCGCCAACAAATGCGCCGCGCAGACTCGAGCGTCGGCTACCAATAGGCGTGGAAAAAGCACTGCCACGGTCTTTGTTCTCGCGGTCGCGGTCCCGCTCACGAAACATTTGGTGCTGAAGCTGTAGCTGGAGAGACTGCGGGGACTGGGCTTCACGCTCGTTGTTTCGTTCATGGACAGTGGTGGGCGACACAGTGTCAGTTATAGTCGCCGTCGCAGGTGCAGCAGATGCAGCAGATGCAGCGCCAGATGCAACCAAAAACGCAAAAGCTGGTCCCGTTCCTGGCCCTTGTGCCGTATTTACCGAGCCCACGTCAGCAGACGCCAAACTTCCTGATATTGATGTAAACGCTGGCGTTCCAGCCAGTGCCATTTCAGAACGTCTACCCCATTTATCACTTGGCTGCTGCTGGTGCATCTGTGACTGTGACTGCGGCTGCGATGAATAAGATGCCTTTTTTGCCGTACTCCCACTATTGATCCCGCCACTACTCGCCAACCCATTCAGCGCTGCCATTTGCGCTGCATGCACGCGCTCATACGCCTCCCGCCTGTTGTGCAAATTCCCACCTGCCGGCGCTGCCTGACTTGACCCCGGCCCCGTACTGCCCAGCGTTGGTGACGACGCTGACGGTGCGAGGTCTGCACCGCCTATTGAAGCTGCCATCGCGGCGCTGCTACCGCCCAGTCCACCAGCCATAGCCGAGTCGCGCAGAGACGCCGAACTATGGCGTGTAGGCGAGTACAACTCAGAGATGGACCGGGTAACTTGGTGGCGTGAACGATATGGCGAGGTGACGCGAGGCAGGTCGACGGCGGGTGTGGCTATGACGGAAGACATTGAGGAGGAGTCGGCGACGTGTGAGGGAACGGATAGCGAGGAGCTTTCGGGCGAGACGGCGCGCGAGGAGAGCGAGGCGGTGGTGGTAGTTGAAGCGCCGCCAAAGTCCTTAGCGGCGTTATTTTGTCGCGACATGTGATCGGTGCCGAGGTCGAGTTCTATAGTGATGGAGCTTGATTGTGTGCGGAGCGGCGCACTAAAAGGAACTGCAGATAGACGTTCGTCGCTATGCGCCGGATACTGGATTTCGCGGTTGGCTGTTGTTTTTGGCCTGTGAATGTGCAGCGCCTACGTTAAAAGCTATTGATATGCTATAACACCGCCTATATCCACTGCGTCAACAGCGGGGAGAAACACACGGGAGAAAAAAAAAAGAAATAAAAAAGGGGATAAAAGGCCCTATAATAAACAATAATTTTTAAGGGAAAAAGAAAATAATAAGACAAAACTGCGCCAGCAAAACGCAACAAAGAAACATGCCCAATCAATCAATCTGGAAAGATAATCATGTCACGAGAAAACGGCAAACAAGCAAATCGAACAGAAAGAAAAAAAAGCTTCTATTGGCTGCTTAACCGTTGCTTGTGACTAGAAAATGCGATCAATGGGATCCGAAACCTGAAATTCAGGATTTCATTTGCAACGACAAGAGGTTCATTCTGGCATCCATCTTTTCAGGTGGCACCAGCTGGCAGCTTCCCTGTGCTGTAGCTTTTCTTGGGAAACAAGGCAAGGCAAAGAAGCTCTACGCACAACATGTGCCTGGTCTGCGGTTAATCGCCATTCAGATCTGCGGCTTCTTTGTTAGGCGCTACGTCAGAACTATATCGCTGCGTCTGGTGGCCAGCCAACGTCAGCCCATCAGCAGCAAGTGGCAACCAAGCCACGCCAGGCTAAACCACACCCAGACAACGCCAGACCAGATCCTCTCCGATCACATAGCACAGTGACACTCACTCGCAGCAACTCAGCAACCCTCGTGACGAAAATGCAAGACCCAACCCAGTAATTTTCTTTGTTAGACAAGTAATTCTGTGCAATATGTTTTTAAAACGCCCTCAACGCCGATGCAAACCCGCGCCCTGCCCTCTTCTCTCTCCACCCGAGCACCACCGCCCTCGTCCCTCTGCTCTACGTCTGAGCATCGATCGATGTACAGCTACGTACGTCTGAGCATCGATCGATG
>JACYXV010000293.1:0-17292 GCA_016859225.1 Thielaviopsis cerberus | reverse complement strand
GTGCGTCGACATGTTGCTTGGCTGTACATCATCGGCAAACGGGTTCGCACCACGCGCCTCAGGCTCTCTGCTGCGCGAGCGGCCGCGGGCACTTTCATCCGCATCAACAGCAAGGGTTGACCGCGAGGCACCTCCAGCCGGTGTGCTAGCCACGTTCATGTTGTAGCTAGAGCCATTATGCGGGTGGCTGGGCGTGTACGAAGTGTCCTGCTGGAAGCGGGTGTCGTCGAGTTCGGCCTCGTAACCGTAGGTATCGGCACGGGCGTCCCAGGCTTCATCGTCGTGGCGCGCGCCCTCGTAGGCGCCGGCAGCGGAACGATTGTTGCGGTTCTTGAAGGCGCCAATGCGCTCTTTAAACCATCCGCCTACACCACCCGAGTCCGATGCATATGGATCAAGATTCTTTGATTTGAATGGATTGTAGGACGAGAGCGCCGGTGGAGGCAGCTATGAGATGGAGGGGTTAGTAGTCAGATCATAGGCGGTAAATTGGCACAGGAACTCACTCCAAGTCTCCGCGCCTGGATTTGCGAATAGGCAAACCAGCTGAGGGCGCCGACAAAAGCGACAATGAGCACTGCTATAAAAAACCCGGCGACTCCAGATACCATAATGTCGGTGAGCGAAGTAATGCGTGCGCTCCAAGTCTGGTATCAATTGGTGATGGCGGTTCAGGCAAAGTGCGATAGTAACCGATGACGATCTTGTAGGCAGCGAAATAACCGGGTACAGTTGTTAGCTTGATTAAACTGGCTCAGCGATTCGGATATTGAGGGCGAGACAATGTTTCGCAAGTAAGGCGAAAAGTCAAAATGCGAGGAAATGTGAAGAAAAAAATATTGCGTAGTCAAAAATGAGTCGTAAATATTTAGATGTGAGATTTTCAAGACATTTGTGCGGCAGATGCTCCATGTGGGTTTCTGGGCGCAGTTGCCTGTTTATGTTCCTGTAACTGCCGGGTCGGTATGTTGTTGCCTTTCCCTGTCATTCGTATAAATCGAGGCCACTCTAGGAAGGAGCAACAAATAAAGCAAGGCAGTGCGCAGGTTTTAAGTGGACTCCGTCAAATTGAAGTGAAAGCAGCAGCAGTAGCAACCCGCAAAGCAAAAGAATGCACACGCCAAGTGCAGGCACGAATTGCTGAGACAGTAAAGTGGAGTGTGTGGCGAACGGAGTGTTGGCTGCGATAAACGCTCCGTCAAAACGGGTAGGAGCGGAGACTAACTTGTAGTGCGAGCGAGCGAGCGAGCAAGCAAGCAAAACATCCTAGCAGTGGGGATCATTCTTTGTCTGGGGAAGGACCATAGAAATTGCCATAATTTTGTCTTGAAGCAAAAGAGAATGTAATAAACAGGGCAGTCTCTGCAACGCACATAACGTGACTTCAGGGTTAGTGAAACGCATTGCGAAGAAATTGCCGATATTATTAGACGGCGAACGCCTTCTGGCGGTTGGCTACAGAGCCATAGGCTATGCTTGCATCTTATATTTTGTACCTGTACACAGAGCAGCTTTTTACAAGACAGGGCTTCACATGGACTTTAGGCTCATTCGGATACCATAATTGTCCCGTTCATCACCATACCCTGCACAAACAACCACGTATTCAAGAAGCAATTAAATTTCTCGTAATATGTATGGTCTAGATGGTTACAATATCGTCGCAATCAAAGTCTATCTACAGTCCGTATCAGGCGCCTGTTACCCTTTACGAAGAAAAGCACTGCGTCCAGTTTCCGCCGCTCTGCGCAAACCCCATACTGTCAACCCACTTGCTCAGCTTGCATCTGCCATACTTGTCCACACCGCAGTCTACCAGCGGCAGCACTCGGTCATTCATGATGAAACGCACATACTCCTCGTCGTGGCCATGGCAGCGCATCTTTTCCACATACATTCGCGCCGCAAACGGCACCACCCAGCTCGACGCAAACCCGCCCGCCTTCTCCGGCGCTACTCGTCTGTCTGTCGGCAGCATCGGTGTAGCATCGTACAGACGCAGCGCGCTGAAAATTCCCGTCATGTCATTGTCGTGGCTGAAATCCGCGTACAGCTTGAGGCCCAGTGGAAAGGTTGCGTTTGAACTGTCCAGCGTGTGGTTGACGCTAGTGTGGTCGACGACGGGCTTGTTAGTCAGTCGCGCAATCAGCTCGTTAGCCCAGCCAACACCCGACGTGGCACCCATGGGGTTGCCGTTGCCGTGGCCATAGAATTTGTTGAGAGTCTGGTAGTAGTCATAATTACGCCATTCGTCGACTGTAAATAGCATGCAGAACTCGGAGATTTGCTCGTTGATGGTCGCCACCGTGTTGTACGGGCACAGGTCCATCATGTAAACTGCCTCCTTGTCAGTGAGGTTGGCACCGGGGAGGTTGATGTTGAGGCGTGCCGTGATCGGCTTAATAAACGTTGCCAGGAAGGCCGCCTGTGCATCGTCGCCAACCTCTGAGTACTTTCCGTCCTCAAGGGCCGTGCAGAGATCGTTCTTGAGCGTGTTGTTGGAGTTGTCGCCCTCGGGAATCACCAGCAACGAGCCCTTGGACTCATTGGCGGGGTTGATTCCATGGCTGATACGCGCACTATAGAAGCCCTGGGTCCAGTTGAGCGCCGACTCAACGACGCGCTCCTGGCCCGACGAGCGTATAAACGGCACCGACGTCTTGGCCAGGGACTCATAGCGCTTAAAGAAATTGACGCCCGACGCAATCATTTCGTTTTGGCCAAACTCTGTCAACTGATCGGAGCCCAGTGTGTACGTGTAATTGCGCAGAAACTCGTACGACTCGCCGTAGGTAGTGACGGTTCTCTGGATGCGCTGTATCGTGCTTTTGTACGCCTTTGTCTTGGACGCAGTCGGGTCGCGCGCGCCGTGGCGCGAGAGCACCTGGGCAAACGTCAGGGAGCATTGCGGGGGCACGTCGGCGCTGATTTCCGACGGCACTGAAAACATGGGCGAGTACTGGCCCCAAAGCGTCGGTGTGGCCATGTACATGCAGTCAAAGCATGCCGTAGAGCTGCCGTGCGAGCGATGCGGCGAGCGGTTAACCAGAGTCGAAAGAGAAGCAGGAAGGGGTGCGGGTGAAATGAATAGGTACCTCATGCCAATTAGCACAGCAAAGACGAGCAGCGAGGCCATGCTGGCCAGCGTAAACTGCAGCTTGCGCCGGTTCTTGGGCGCCATGACGACATCCAGCGGATTCAGCACGCGACGCCGCAACGAAGCGGAGTTGCCTAGAGGCTGGTACTGGAAGCGCTGGGCCGTCAGGGCCGAATGCACGGCAGAAGCAGCGCTAACAATGCGATCCATGCTAATTGGCGAGTTCCCAGAGAAGCGTTAGCAACGTTGTGAGAAGCAGGTGAGGCAGTATTCGCAGGTTTGCACCAGTAAAGCACAGAACCGCAAGAGCAAATGAGTGAGCAGCCCAAAAAGAGTAACATACATTGTAGATGGCGGTCGATCGACCTCTTTATATACCCTATGTCTCGACGACGCCAGGTCGCCGTCGCAATAATGCGGTCAGGAAATTGGAGCTAGAAAAAGAAGGACGAGTGCGTAGTGCGATCTGAGAGTCGGACCAAACACAATGGTCGACGCTACCACGAGCTCCCATTACAACCCAAAAGTTCTAGTCCGCATTCATTCCTTTGGAAGTTTAGGTCGGTGTCACAAAAGGGGCGGCCCCACTATACGTATGCTGTTTAGTCGTTTCTGTATAGTACGCAGCAGAAACCCAGCCAGAATTTAGGAGCTAGGATATGCATTTTAACACAAAATAACCTTTTGGTTTTCTTCAGGGTCTTTTACCAGTAAGCACCAGAGGCAAAAGATTCAAAGACACAAAGAAGACAATAAAAGATAGGAAAAGACAAAAAAGTGCAAAAGCAAAAGACTAAATTCAGCCAATAAAAATGAGCTATGAAAACAGCACGTGGGCAAAGGGTATCCGCCTTTCGGCAACAGAAAAACATGACAAAACATCCCACACATATCCGCCCACCAATAAATCCTATTCTGCAGGGAAGAAACGTTCCCTTCTCACCTCCTATGCATCCCACCCATCAATAAGTATCATTATAATTAGAAAATCAGGTAATTAGAAAAGTCTTCGTCACACCAGCATGAATCTCCCAAGATCACCACTAGCAACCGCCACTAGCAACTAAAACGCCACTCCCACTACAGGAAAGGCCAGCTCGGACTGGATCGGAGCAGAGCTGCTGGCGTTGCTAGTGCTGGTACTATGCTTGCTGCGAAATGGACCGGCCCGCTGCATCCCTGGTGCACTGGTAGGCGACCACGTGGATGTGTTCTGCAGCGTAGTTTCATCCTCACTAGCCCAATCAAAAACCCCGCTGCTCGAATCGTCGTCCTCGTCCGAGCTGGTAACAGGTCGGCGTCTGCTGCCAATAGTCGCTGAGGTGGAGCGCTGCGCTGGGGGTGTCAGGCACTGGTAAAAGCCTTCGTGATCCGTGATTGGCAGTGGTGCATTCGTCACCGCCATGGCTTGTTGGGTCTGGCTTTGGGAACCCTGAACAATTTTGGCAAACTGCTCGTCGGGGAATAGCCATGAGGAGACCCGCTTAAAAGCTTGTTTCTTGCGTAGTGGCGGACGGAGGACAAGCGGCAACGGAGGCGTCAGTGGCATGTGCACAATAGGGCTGTTGGGGGTTACAGTGTACGACTCAGTCATAGGAGTAATAGGCGAGTCAATGGGGCTAGCGCTGGCTATAAAAGACGGAGATGCACTAGAAGAAGATGATGGGGCAGTGGCAGGCCGTTGTAGTGATGGGCGCACACGTTGAGAAAACGAGGGCGCAAGAGGAGGAAGGGCAGGGAGACAAGGCATTGGTTCCAGGCCTAAACACTTGTTAGCACTAATTCAACACACCAAGTGAAAAAGACGACTTACCCTTCATCTCAAAGTTGGACATGGCGGTCGACGGCCGGCTGCTAATGTAGATGCTCTCACGCTCAATGCAGTCCTCAATCGCCTGCTCAATCCGCTCCTTTTCAATGAGAGCACTGGCGATGCGTTCCACCATGTCCTGTGATTTAGGTGTAGTATATGCCCGTTTGCGGGACTTGGGCGGAATGGGCGGTGCCAGTATATCGTCCTCCTCAAGAGTGTCTAATACGGAACTTATCGGCATGTTATTGATGATTGGTCTGCGAGGAACGTGGAATGACATAGCCCGGAAGTTTGCGTCTTCGGTAGAATCCAGGTTGACACCAGCGTGGTGTCCAGAAAGGCGAGCAGATGCAGGGAGTTCGGGCCAGTAAAAGAGCGGCAGAATTGGGGACATTTCCTTGGTGGTCTCATGGATCGAAAGCTCCAGCGGGTGAAACGACGGCGGTCTCTCGCCATCGCTCCCCTCACGACTCTCACTCAAATCGATCACCTCAACAACACCAGCCGGCTCAGGCGTCGCGGCCACCGTCATGGTGGGGTACAAAAATGACTGTGATGAAACATGACGAAAGTTGGTGGGCCCAGAAATATTTAGGCGGCGCACAGACGATCCGGCAGTCGATGACGATCCCGACTTGGACGGACGGCGGTGTTGTTTGCGCCAGGCGGCCAAAACAGAGCGCATTGTTTCTGTGCTTTTGCTGCGGACGCGGGGCTTGCGGATAGTGTATGCACCAAGGCCGACTTCGCGCACGTGAGTCTCAGGGACAGTGTGCAAGGCGGGAAAGGGCGTGAGTGGCGGTTGACCGTACTCAATCGACGGTAAGGATTTGGGCTTTTCTTGGGAATAACAATCTACGGCTCGTTAGACATTGAATGAAGGGTAAACAGTGTGTAACAAATTAATAGGGGAGAGAAAAAAAGAAAAAAAAAAAAAAAAAGTGCAACGAATGAGCGCAAAGCGGGGAGAAATTTTCCACGTCATGGGAGATGCAATTGCATCTGGCGATAATGACAGAAAGACGATTTTCATTGGTGTTTGGGGCCTGAAGGAGCGCGCAAGTGCATGTTCAACGTTCGGCAGTTGCGTCGTTTGCAGCAAGGCAGGAAGTACAGCAACAATGGCAGGTGCATTAGTGAATCATATGAGAGTGCAGTAGCAAGTACCTTCTTGGGTCGAGGCTCTAAAGCATGACGCCAGCGGGATGCAGTAATTACTAAGCAGTGAAACAAGAGAAGTCGAAGCCTGAGCGAGCGGTGAAGAGTTGAAAGGCCAAAAATCAGACGACGAGTTGGGAGGTGGAGAGTTGGACAAAGAATCGTGAGGGCCGTCAAGTGCAAAAGCACGCATGGCGAGAAGCAGCTCGGCCCAGCGTGTTTATACTTTTACAGCTACTAAGTAATGATGGCATCCGGGTCACGCTTCCAGGCTAAGCTGAAGCAAGTTGGTGGCTCGTGACTGGGGCACAGTAGCGAATGGAAGGGCGCAGAAGAACAAAGGGAAACGAGTTTGCGTAAAGACGGTGCTGTGTATTTAGAGTGGTTGGCTGCAGAGTTTGATTGATGGGTAGGTATAATATAAAATAAGAAACATCAAGGACAATACAGCAAAAAGAAGAGATAAAACACAACGACGGCCAGCGCTGTTGGGGCTGAAGAAGAGAAGCAGCTCAGGAAAGAAAGGAAAGAGGAAGAAAAAAAAAAAAACAAAGAAAAAGGCAACCGAAGCTTCAGGGTCACACGCCTCTTAAGAATAAAAGAGGTGCATATCGAGAGAGGGACAGAAGAGAAAAGGGTGGGTGGGAAGAAGAAGGATGCACACACCAACATAAAGAATACAAGAATACTTCCACATGTACATATGTACATACATGTCTTTTCAACAAGCTGTGAGACCAAGATTAGGTCACTCAGTATGGCTAGTCCTTGGCTGGCTTGAAAATACAACGCCTGAGATAAATGACGGCAATAAATCACAGCCATATAGCACAGATGCAGCAGAAGCGCCGTCTAGCGACAGGAACCGAGAAGACAAAAATAAAGCAGTCTAATTACATTTGGCTGCTTTCAACGCCCTTTTGTTTCATTTCCGGGGCCAGCGTCAACGGCCGCATGCTGGTAGGAACAACACTTGAAAAGACAGAAGAAGAAAACATAGACTTGGCCTGTCCCTCCTGCCAAAGCCGTGTATGATGCTACCAGCCGACAAGCGATGGCGGCCAGGTACCGATTTCCAGTCATGGGAATACAGAACAGCGCACCGTAGATACAAAATCTCCATCTGGCATGCCTCTGCCATCCACAAGTACAACCAGCGGTATCAAGATTTATCTATTTTATTGCACGTCCTTTGTTTTTGGCGCCAGGCTTCCCGTGGTTTTGTCTTGTGTAAGCTTGGGCTACAAGCAGAGAGACACACAAAAGCAAAGGCCCGTCCCATTCTGAAGCCCCCTCTTCAGGTATCGTGGGGCGCTCAGCGAGTAGGATTTCTTCCCCAGGCGGCTCTAGGACGCAAGGCAGAATAAAGATTCGATCTGTTGGTTAGCAATCCAAGCCGAGCAGGAATATCAAAACTTGGACCAGGTTTTTGTTCACGCCAATGCATCTAAGATTCAGGAACAAGGCAATATGGTCAAAGAGAAGATAAAAAAAGGGATAAAGAACACAGATGCAAAAGACAAAGGCTTGCTGCCTTGTCTCGTGCTAAACAAAGACAGCCAAAAGAGGTAGACTGCAGGTCTATGATTGGCTAGCTGCCACTGTGGCCCTTGCACCTGGGCGCTTAAACCAGGGCTGTCGATTGGACATTGGCTTATATTCTTCGTTCTTTGAATGTGTTTTCCCGGGTTTGCCCTTGATTTGTATGGAAAAGCGAAAGGCAATCTCGTAATAGACAAGATTAGAAGCAACTTCTTCTTCCTCCTGATCAGTTGCTCAGCTGTATAAAGAACAAATGTAACTGTATTCTTTGCTCTCAAGGTTATTGAATACAAATTCTCGAACGAACCTTGCCAAAAGGTGAGATCCCTGTCAGAGGCGCTCTTTCGCCTGGGATTGGCTGCTTGCAGACGCACCTTTATGCAGGGCCAGACGCACCTGGCAGCCAGTCTCTGGCTTCCAGTCACGGCCGGCTGTCTCTTTTCTGGCTGCCATTCATTCGCTTCGCCAACTTTCGTGGACTCGACACTCTCTTGGCCAGCCAGTTGTTGTCTCTACGACTTGGCGGAGATTAAGGATGAAGAAGATGAGGCGATGCTGTGCTGATTGGCTGACATGATGTGCATTGATGGGGGATGATTTCACACTTACATGCCTTCCATCACACCTGTGGCTCCAGAGCTTCTATAACACTGTCGTCATGGGAGCAATACCGCGTGGATTAGGCGTGGGCCAGAGAAGCAATATTCGTAAACCTTGGGAATATCAAGCGTGGCCCGATGGATACGCCAATGCCGGGCTATGTATGAGTCGGCTGTTTCCAGGAGAAGCTTATACAGCCAATAGATGGTATGTTTCCGTGTATCACTTGCCAACCTGTACTGACTGTTTGAGGCAGGTGGGAAGAGTCTGACAAACATAGCCTTATTAAGTGCTCAGACTGGCTGTCATCAATATACAACAATGTTTGCTGTTTGCTCTATGTAGCGCATATCTGACGTGCATTTGTACCTTTGTGTGCTTGTTTCATGTTGTTCTTTGGTTTGTTTGTCATATCAACGATAGGGTTAATAAATCCAAGCTTCAACCCAGAGGCTTAGTCATCTATCGTTATCGCCCAATGTTCCCCACTTTATTTTCTGCGTGAGCGCAACACAAAACTTCTTTTCCACACCTAGCGTTAGGTTCACGGCGCATTGTACAACCGCCCATCCCGACTTTGCGGGTGTATTTCTTGGTGTTTTACACTCAACAACGCAACTACTCCCTCTTTCATCTACACACTAGGCTACAATGGGCAAGCGCCAACCCCGTGAGCGCGACCGTGAGGCCGACGGCTCGTTCCAAGACGGTCCCATGTCTATCCGCAAGAAGCTCAAGGTTGTGCACGAGGCGCCGACTTCTGAGCCGATTACGAGCAGTCGCCAGATGCGTATGCTCCTCAGCTTTGATCAGGACGCTCGCAAAACTCGCCATGGTCTGCAATCGTTCAAGCTGTTCCTGGACGCCCTCAACTCTCCCGACAGCGAGGGCAACACCACCGACAACCGCGAGATGCTGTCGCTCTTCCTGGAATCGACGGCACCTCGGCCCGAGGACGCTGATGGAGTGTATCTTGATGGCGTTTTTCAAACGTGGGCGCACGGTGTACAGACCCACAACGATGGCCTCCTATCCAGTGTCGCGGTTGTCCTTGGTCTGCTGCTGCAGGTCATCTCGGCCGACCTTGGTATGGTGCGTCACGGCATGGGAATCTGCGAGGCGCTGCTGCAGGATCGCCACCTGAAATTTGTGGCGCGTAACCTTTCGTCAGATCCGTCCAAGGGCTTTGTTATTTCCCCGACGCTGCGTCTGCTGCGCGAAGTTATTAGCCTGGACGGCGGTATTTTTGCTCGTCGAGTCTTCCGTGCCCGTCAGTTTACGCTTGCCGAGTTTGTGCGTAACCTTGAAGTGAAGCACAGCGGCGAGGGTGTCGAAGATCTGGCCAAGGCTTCAGTGCGCACCAACTCAATCAGGGTCTTCAACACTTTCCTGCGTTACCTGCCTCCGGATGATCGTAAAGAGCTTGTTTTGACTCGCGGCTTAATGTCACATCTGACATTCCTGTTCAAGGATGATGCGCCATCTGTGCTCTCGGAGCTACTGGAGAGTCTCACCAAGTACTTTCTCATGGACGCCAAGATCCCATCACATGCGAAATCTTCGGCCCTAAACGCCAAGATGCTCACTCGCATGCTCAATCTTTACAACTACACCCACGACGCCAACGAGAGCGTTACTATTTCCGACAAGGTTCACAGCTTCCTGCTCCTTGCCTGTACGTCCAAAGCCTCGGGCGCCATGCTCAAGTCTACGGGAATGTATCCCGAGGGTCTCGATTCAGCTTCCGTCACTTCTGGTCGCGAGCGTTCAGGTCTCATGGGAGTGGAGAGTCTTTCCTGGATGGACCGCTACAAGACCAACGTCCCCGTCTTCAACACCTCACTTCTCGAATTCACCCTGAAACTGCGCCCATGGGCCAATCTCAAGCACAGCGAGCTTCTGGTTGGATGCTTCAGCGCCTGCCCCGAGCTTGTGGCTGCTTATTTCCAAAGGCAAATTTCCTTTACCTTTGACCCCAAGCTGTCCATGACGTGGATTGGTTACGCTGCCTTTCTCTTCAACACTATACAGCTCCCACTGCCCGACAACTTTGGTGACGCCGAGCGTCTTGCTGCCGATATCCCGCCGCCGACATCCGTTCTTCTCGACAACATTCTGCCGCCGGCCCTCAACCAAAAAGTACTGACGCGCTGTCTCGACCCCAAGAGTGCTCTAGTCTCCTTCTTTGTAACGCGTCTGCTCGTGGTGTCTATGCAAAAGCTGCAGGTAGCCGTCAAGATGCACAGCGATGCATCCGAGTCGGCCGTCTGGACTCATGCCCAACGCAAGCTGCTTGATAGCTTCTGCCACCGGATTCCTGAGATGAAGGAGGTAATTCGTGCGTACAGGGCGATTCCCGTTGAGAATGTGCTGCACCGTGCGACAGCCAGTCACTTGCTCTCCCTCTACTACAAAAACATACCGCAGGTTGCGTTGGCGGCCAACTTTGACGCGTCACCACTGCTTATTAGCACATTGGACCGTCTCGAAACCAAATTCGAAAACCCCAAGGACAAGGCTGTGGCAATCATCGAGCTAGAGAATCTCCTCGAGATTGCTAGTTATTCGCCTGGAATGCGCTGGTTCAACAAGGCTGAGGGTTTGCCGACGTCGCCGTTTACTGCTCTCTTGCAGCTTGCCTGCAACAAGTCACATGTCTTCCACTCGTCCAGATTAGAAGAAGTGCTGTCATCCATTGCTGCCGAGCACCAGATGGTGTCCAAGTCATCTGGTCTGCGTCCTTTGATTGAGGCTGTTAGAAAGTCGGATGACATTTCTTCAAAGGAGTGGACTGTTTTGGACAACTGCATCCAAAGAGCCTCTTCTTCTCCTCTCAAATACCTTGACTTACTCCGTGAATACATTGGCGACGAAGAGACGGTTGACTCTCAGAAGATTAGCTTACTGCTTGTGACTCTTGCTGAGCAGGTTCCCCATGTTTGCAAGAGCGCTGATGAGGATACGCTCGTTTCTCTGGCCGAATTGATATCCGAGTATGCAAACTTGTGTGTGGCTGATGGGGAGTCAGAGTCTTCCGCCACTGCACTTTGCATTAGAATGAAGGAATATCTGCCGTGGCTCACACTCCCCAAGCCTCCCAAAACAAAAAAGGCAAAAAAAACGCAGACTGACAGCACCGCCGCCGCAGATGCCATGGATATCGATGAGCCTGCAGTCTCTAATCTTTCTTCCTCAGAGTACAATGCTGCTATTGCGACTATTTGCGCCGACCTCGAAGAGGTCACTGTGGAAAACTCTGCTCTCACACGCTGGGTTAATAAGAGCGCCGAGGAGCTCATTGACGACACTTATGCCACTGAAGTCTTCAAGTTACTCCTCTCCGAGCACACCTCTATCCGTCGTGAGGCGCTGACAAGCCTGCTCAAGATGGCCGCCAAGGTGAAGGAGTCCTCGCACCCAGAAAAAGAGCAAATCTGGCTGCTCATTAGTGAGCTGGCTGAGTCAGCTAAGCCGTTTGTCGCCGACGGACCTGTGCCGTC
The DNA here is from genome assembly GCA_016859225.1 of Thielaviopsis cerberus. Taxonomy (NCBI): domain Eukaryota; kingdom Fungi; phylum Ascomycota; class Sordariomycetes; order Microascales; family Ceratocystidaceae; genus Thielaviopsis; species Thielaviopsis cerberus. Next base: position 5,582 of record JACYXV010000293.1, on the reverse strand, counting down.
GCAGTTTGTCGCCTTTGCTGTGCATGCGCTACCGATCCTGTGCTCGCCACTGCACGCCCTGTATCCCAAGATCAATCGTTACCTGACCAAGGGTCCCGTGTGGGTGCCGGCCAAACTGCCGCTGATTCATGACGTGCTTCACGGCGAGCCGTCCGAGGACGATAAGCTGTATATTGAGCTGAGTTGGCTGTTTTCGTATCTGCTCGACTGCATGTACATTAAGGAGGACCTGGCCCTGTTCTACCGCAATAGCTGGTGGGAAAAGGTGCTCTGCGCCGCATGCAATCCAAACTTGCGCGCGGGTCTGCGATCAAAGGTGCAAAAGTTGCTGTATAGAGCATCGTGTCTAGATGGTGGAAGCACCATGCTGATTACGCGGTTTGGCATTATTAGTTGGCTGACTACGCAGGAGGCACAGGCGGCCAAGGCTGAGGACAAGGTGCTGTTCAAGGCGCTCGCTCAGCGTATGTGGAGTACATGTGATGTACAGCACGTGGAAAAGTGGAGTGGGCAAAAGAGCTCCACGGCTTAGTACGGTGGAGGAGAAGTATAAGCTCATAATTCTTTTTGGCGCAAAATAGGGTTTGGGAAATCACAGGACTGGCTGGCATATTAGAAGCAATCTTTTATATATACTACGATTTTCAATAATGTATATTTGCAGCTTGCTTGTGACCTTGATCGTAGCGTTGTACATGTGATAACCCTAGTAAGCAATCCGATCACGTGACTCGTTAGAGACGGCACCGCATGCCTGAATCGGACTCCTCAAGTGTTGTGTTGCCACATTTAGCTTTGGGATAAGCGTCATATGATTCCAAACTAAACTTTTTATATGTTATCCATCAAAATATTGAAGCAAGGTGGTGGATTTCTGCTGCATATCCATGCACATGTAAAGGAGTCCAGATAATGGGCTGGACCTGCACAAAAAGAAGCTGAGTGAAAGGGGGATGCCATTGCTCTGTGTCTGCAGTTAGAGGTGAGGATCCGGTGTGTTTTGGCTGCACGGCGCTACGGTACCGCGACCGGATATTATGCAAGCTCACATTTGTGCATACGATATAGATGCATATTCGGCACAGATAGCACATGACGATGAAGAAATACCAATGCCAGCGAGAGGCCAGTTACGCAATACGACAGCATTATTTGATGTAGAATTGGTGTCTAGAAAATGGATCTTTTGTTTTACTCTTCCAGACAAAAAGCACGGGGTAAAAGCATAAAATTAGAGAAGTTTGTTGACCAGCCGGAATATCTGTCTCCCTGGTGCAAATACTGGCAAAAAGACATGTGTGTGTGTGTGTGTGTGAAGAGTAAACGCACCGAGCTGAAACCCTCCACATTGAACTTGGCCGGGGCTATTTGTACTTGCTTGCCCTGTCAAAGTTCGGGGGGCCTGTTGCCTTCTTCCTGCCTTGGCTTGCTTGCCTGGCCAGGATAAGGATTCTTTCAGTTTTCACGATGTAGTATGTGCTGACCAGCTCTTTCCATTTTTGAAAAGGGTAGCTGCCTATGAGTGAGCAGGCGGATGACTAATGAAGTGAGCAATGAAGGGTGAGGTCGTAGTTGCACTTGCTCCGCTTGTGTCATCACCATCCCGATCAGGCCAGGCTAGACAGGAGAAGACAGCCTATAAATCGCAGCACAGCACAGGACAAGGCAAGCGCAGGCTGCAAAACGAACAAGCAAACAGGCAAGAAACATCAAATAAGAAAGAGCAACAGTGAAAGCAGCCAATACAATTCAATTCATTTTCATATACATCGCAAAAGCTCATTACTCCTTCTTTCTGTCTGCGACCCTGTTGCCAGTCCAGTATCCAGTATTTGCGCTACTACTCAACTTCTTTCTCGCTTTCTCTCCGCCTCCCATTTTTCACTTGCCCAATATTTTCAAGTTCCTTTTTTTCTTCTTTTTTTCCTCTTGATTTTTTTATTGTAATCAATTTTCAAACGCAAATTCTTCAACTTTTGCTATCCTCTTTTTCGCCGTCTGTTCAATTGAAGCCTGCTAGGAACTCTTTTCTATACAGCTCCTGTTTTGACCTTGTGCAATTGTCCGCTGCCATTGGGCTTAACCAAACCGCATCAATCAAGCCATTTTCGTTCTGTTTTTTTCTGCCTCGATCAAGCCACGACAATATCCATCCCGATACAAACCGGCTATCCAAGCCAAGCCAAGCGTGCGTTTCTGTTTACTATTGCCATTGGCATTGCCAAAAAAAATACTCTCCAGTTGTTGGCCTTGACTCTGCCGATAATACCGAGCCGACTAGAGCAAAGCTCAGAAGTACATACGCCAATACCTTCATATCATTACCATACGACGGCTGTGAGGCCTGACGGTTGTTTTGCCCCGATAAAGAGCGCAGACTCTCCCTCTTCTTTCTATCTTGACTTTGTACTTGCCACACCCTAACGGCTCCATTCGACTTTCTCTCGGCTTCATTGTGTCCCACTTCATACCTCTCGGGCCAACTTCAGTCAACCAGACTGCCATTTCGTCTTGACTCTATACCTCCGAGCCCTTTGCTAGACGGAGCTCTGCTGCAACTAACAATACAATCCAATAAAAAAAAACCCCCCAACCTGCCTATCATGGCAATCAGATACGAACATTCATTTCTGCTTTTCCTGAGGGACTCTCCCCTATGTGTGAGGCCAAAACTGCTTCCGCCTGAGGACGATTGGATGGGGTTAGTTCCGACATTTCTTCAACCTGACGCAAATAGCCTCACTGACATGTACTTGTCTAGACCCAGGGCTGAACGGCGCCAAACTGTCAAGACCCCGACTGATCGCACCAAGTTCGATTCTTCTGTCTTGGACCCCCTCCGCCGCCAGCAAGGTGACCGCAATTCGTCTCGCAATGGTATGCTGAACCACAATTCCATCCCCGCTTCTTCATTTGGTATCCCGTGTTAACCCGTGCTTGTATAGCCGATGATACCATTGGACATTTCCGCTCCGGCGTCGGCTCAACCACCCCTCGACTAGGACGCTTTAGCGATTCGGATAAACAACGAGATGGTGACTCCAACGACCGTTACGCCCACCGTACAAACACCGATGCCGACAATGACAGATACCGCGACTTGCGTGGCTTCCGCCGCCGAGACGACCAAGATACTGAGGGCTGGAGTACTGTTCGCCCCCGTAAGAGCTTTGGGGCTGAGGGTGCTGAACGCTTTACCGGACGCATGGGCGGTGGTGATAGATTTTCTGATCGCCGCGCCCGCGACTCTGACCGCGACGTGGCCGTCTCTGGCCGCGAGGATGATGAGGGCCGCCCTCGTAACGCCAATGGAGCGTTTGCTGTCAAGTCCAAGGACGGTACTTGGTTCAGACAAAATGGCACCACCGAGCCCATTTCTTCTCGCACTAGTGAACGTCTAGACAAGGTCAAGACTGCCAAGAGCTGGCGCGATCGCGACGAAGCTATCGAAGAGCCTCCTAGCAATAGCAACCATCGTAACTACGAGCGTCGATGGGGTGGTGGTAGAGATCAGCCTTCGCAGCGTCACGAGCGCAACCCCGAGTGGATGGACGAGCCGGTCGGTGACGATGGCGGCGTTCACAATGCGGATGACTTCCGCAAGTTCATGGAGGAGATGAAGAACAGAGACAACGGTGGCAAGGCTCAGTCGTCCCACGCTATTGAGGACGATGACCGTGACCACGGTGCTTCTCTGACGCAGACAACGTCTCCTCGTAACTCTCTGCCCCCCAAGAAGATTGACTTGGGTCCCGACAAGTTCTTTGCAACTTTTGCGGCGAACGCATCGGCGGAGAAGGCCACCCCTGTTGGCGATACCCAGGACGGAAACTCTAGCAAGGGTGGCGGCAAGTCATCTAGGTTCATGTCTCTGTTCAACTCAGGCGGGCAAGAAGATGGTCTCAAGCCCGAGTTGCTCCAACACGGCCCTCTGTCTGCTCCGATTCCGGGCCATATGCCCATTCCTGGAGCTGGTGGTATGCTCCCTGGTGCCCCTATCCCCGGCATGCTCCCTTCTTCAAACGAGGATCAGGTTGCTTTCCAGAACATTCTATCAAAGCTCAAGATCAACTCTCAAGGATCTCAGGGTACACCACCATCTGTTTCTGGATACCAGCCGCCGTCGCAGCCGCACTCGCAGCCACAGCACCCTAATGTTGGAATGCCTCTTCCTGCTGCCGATTCTCGGCCCCGGAATGATACTGGCGCTCCTGTCAATATCCCCGTGACGGGCCCTCCTTCAGAAATGTTCCGCCAATATGGTCGTGAAGCTCCTGTGGCCGGCCAGCACAACATGCACGAGATGATTGCGCCGCAGCCTATGATAGCCCCTGTGCCTCCGTCTATGCAGCTCCTTCAGAGCATTGTTGGCCACCGCCAACAGAGTGCTCAAAACAACCGCATGGAAGCTGGTGGTGCTCAGCACAGCAATAGCAATACTGAGTTTTTGATGAATCTCATGCGTAAGCAGCCTGATACATCGCTTGATCAGCGTATGCAACAACAGCAGCCTCCGCCCTCACAGCACCAGCAGCAGCCTCCCCAGCAGCCATCACAACAGTCGACGCCTCAACCCCACCCCATTCCGCCGCCTCAGCAGCAGTCTGCTCCGCCTATGATGCAGCAGCAGCCCCAAAAGCCAATGCACATGCCCCAAGGTCCTCCTGGTCTTAGCGAGAGAGATGAGTTTTTGATGCAACAGCAGCAACGCATGCAGCAAAGCTTTGCTGCTCAGCAGCAAGGCCGCGGCATGCTCAGATGCAGCGCACGATGCGCCCGCCGGGCTTCATGGAAGACTATCACCATGAAGGAGGTGATCCCCGTCAGGCCCTCAGCCCAACCAAATGGCCAATCAAATGACCAACCAGATGCCTGCCCAGATGCCCACCCAGATGCTTCAGCGCGGCCCGCCCAATATGGAGCCTATGCCCATGGCTGGTGGCCCCAACGTTAACCCCAGCCAGTGGATGCCTGGCGGTCCCCCGCCGCAGAACCAGCAGCGGCCCATGATGCCTCCTCCCGGTCTTGCCGCCGGTGGTCCCGGACCTAACCGCAATGGTCCTCTCCCAGGCATGTTTCCCGGTACCTTCCCAATGGGAGGTTTCCCCCCGGATGGCATGCCACCTAGCGGTATGCCTGGTATGCCCCCACGCAACATGATGCCGCCGCCGGGCATCTATGGCGGTGGTGCACCTCCGCCCATGAACTTTTATCCACCTCCCGGCATAAACTTTCAGGGCGTGCCCAACGGCTCTGAGGGCCCGTATGGCCCAGGCCCTAGTGGGCCGTATGATGCTCGTGGAATCCCGATGGGAGGGCCCCAGCGTGGTGCGTTCCCGCGCCAGTAAGCTTGGTAAGGCAGAGAGGGCGATGTAGCCAGCAGTGAATTCAAGACATGAGGTGTTTTGTGTATATTAACCAGAACAGTACACACCAATGGCATATGCGTCAACGCCATTGCTTTTCATGGAAACTTGCACTTTTGAGCATTATCCATACATTGCCCAGTTTCTAAACCGAGTAATCAATACATATTTCCATATGGCTGCTTGACATGCCCAAAACCTTTTTTTTTTTTTTTT
>JACYXV010000292.1:0-17352 GCA_016859225.1 Thielaviopsis cerberus | reverse complement strand
GGTGCTGCGAGGTCGATCGCGTGCGGATCGCGTGTGGGGCCGCACGGCGCGACAGAGTGCCAAGACGGCGTTTGCGCGGCTGCAGGAGAATCTAGTGGCTGGATCGCTAACGCAGCGCGAAGTGTTGGCGACACGTACACTGTTGCGCGAGTGGGATGTGCCGTTGGGCTTGGTGTCGTCGGGAGTACAGGTCAAGAGAGACCCGCAGTGGGAGACGCTTCAGCGTGATTTGGCGACGCTGACAAAGAATCTGGCAGGTTGGGAGACGGTCAAGGATGCGCCGCACAAGATGTGGAAGACAGAAAAGGGCCGGTGGGCGGTGGAAGGCATGATGCGAAAGCTAGTTCAGGGTTGAGCTGGCTAGGACTGCCTTACTCATCTAATATCTACCAATGTCTTTATTTACTCGCTTGACATGTTTATCACTCACTAACTCGCATGCCGTTCCTTATCCGAGTCCCTCGGATCCGCTCATGTCACTAGGGAGATTCTCCTTTCTCAGATTTCCTTGGCCCGCTTCGGCTGCATATACCTGCTGTTGGGTAGGACTATGCTGATTCCCAACAGGATTGCTATGCTAAATTTTTACACGAGCTTCACAGGCAAAAGCCCAAGAGAATGCCAGTCAGCAAGATAGAAAGCCTCCGACTCTACAGCAAATCACCCACCGCTACTATGCCTCAAGGAGTTGCAGTTGTGCTGGACGTGCTTGGGATTTCAAGCACCGGTACAAATGAGGCAAATAGCTACTGCTGCTTAACAAACGCTCAGGTTACGCCGTGGCAGCTTTATTATGTGCTCTCTAATATCAGCCGCTACTGCACAGTTTGCAAGGGCCAGTTTAATTTCTTTACTTTAAACCATGTGAAGCACTGACTATGGCATCACGGCAGGACACTGTTTCTTCTTGGTACGTATCTAGAATGCGAGAATGCGAGCTGGCCCTGGTCACAAACTGATTGGAACTAGCTTTCTAGGGGGCTGAGGCTTGAGCTATTGTTATCAAGGTTGAGATTAGCGTTCCCTTTTGATAAGTGGCTAGAAAGTAATACCACACCTTGTATACCCATTGCGGTCTGGGCATCGGCAAGCTTACCAGCCGTTAAAAATAGTGCTACAACGAAATTAAGCTGGCCGTCAAGTCGATAATCTTCTTCGTATCAATATCCTGATATCAATATACTACCGACAATGTAGCGGCCAATATCACGGAGTTCCACCGGTTACCTGTACTTGACATTAGCAAAGAGAAAAGACACCATGTAAGTGTCTGTGGGACGACGAATGATGGATATCTCAACACACTTTCCACGCATAAATTGCGAGTTCCAGGTCTAGCAAGACAGATAACAAGCCTGTTGTCAGGACCAAACTTCCTCCCAATAAATGCCTGTGGGTGGAGCCAACGAAACGTAAAACAGCCAGGCCAGCACGCAACTCTAGTCAACAGACAGCCATGCCTAAACGACACGTACCCAGCACTCGCAGGGCTCCATTGGCTGGCGACCCAGCTGTTTTGGGCCTGAGTCTGGAGGGGATCTGTCTGTTGTAGCATTAGCGGCAGGGACGAGGAGAGCAAGCACACTAGCCGGCAATTAAGCAGGCAGGGCGGCCGGGGAGGACAACCGATAATGAGTCCCTGGCTGTGAGAAGGAGCCTGAGGCTTTTGTCTCTGGCCGTGAGTAGAAGCCCTGAGGCCTTTGTCGTTGGAATGGAGAGGCAAAAACGACAACAAGTGAGTTGGGGGTAAAGAAGAGATACAGTCAAAAGTGGACACGGTGTTGTGGCAGGTCCGCGTGGCAAAATCTATGGAGAGAATAGCGGCATATAGCATTCCTTGCATCCATGAATCAAGTCTCGGCTTCTATGAGCAAGCTGGTGGTGTACATGTTGCAGTGCCACTGAGCTTGTGATGCTCCTGGTGATTACCGTGAAGCAAAAATGGCATTTATATCTCGAGAAGCCTTCAGACTTGGGGATAAACTGTATATATCGAGCAAACCGACAAGACTAGCCAGACGTGTCTAGATCCTCAATAACTCCGATTGTAATAAATGCCCATGTTTGGTCAAGTCAGACACCTCGGAAACAGCCTTGGCAGTAACCCGAGATGGGGTAGGGGTGTGATTAAGCAAAGTGCCTTGACTAGACCTCATCACCAATGAAGGATGCGTCTCAGTCTGTGCTTTGTGTTTTTACAGATAGCACAAAGTATTCCTACTATCACTATAACGTGCCTGATTAGTACCTACAAGGGAGATGACTTGATGGCACGCACTCAGATAGGGACTCATGGCGGGACAAACGACTCAGAACAGGCTGCTTGCAAGATGCATAAACAGGCCGGACTAGGCGAGTCTGCATCCACCTAGGGAGTATCTTACAGATAGGTGCCGCCATTTGGTAGCTACTGATATCACAAAAGACACGGCTGGTTATTGGCCGGAGATCAATGGCGCAAAGGAGCCGAACTGATGGTACACCCTACAGGAACAAGAAGGATAATCCCATTAAAGGTTGTCGAGCGTGAAGCAGGAGAAGTGTCGTGTGTGTGGTTATTTTTTTCAATATCTCAAGTCAGATATTGTCTCAAAATGTACGAGGTAAGTCACATACTTTATTATTCAGGCCATTGTCTTAGGGTTAAACACAATATCTCGCCACCTTAGGGTTTAGAGGCCTGCTACAAAACAAAAGTCTTGGATAATTTGGCTCACTGATTTTCTTTTTTTTTGATTATGTTTATCCGTTACTCCCTGTCAGCCTACGATAGGATTGGCCAAATATTTGGCAGGTTTCGGAAAATGAATGAATGGGATTCCGATATGAGGGAGACGCGAGCATGAACACAAGGCACCGGACAGCCGGGTTGTATGAAGACTCCGGGATTTGACTGAGCAAAACTTGGTGTGCCTTGTTTTGTATTCCAGACGTCACAAAAGAGCCAAGATGGGCAGCAAAAAAGACATATGCCTCCTATTTGTGGGGGAACCTTGTGACAAAAGTCCGCTTTGGTACAAATGGAAATATTGGGATGACGGCATATAAGAAACGGCTGAATTGAAAATATATCGCCACGAGATGAAGACGAGAGCAGGCAAGGGATGGCCCTTTAACCGAGACGCTAGCTATAGGCATTTTATGTTGGACAGAAGCCCCTCGTTAAGTCACTCATGGGCATTGCGTGCCTTGATAGAGCCGCCAGGCCGCACATCAAACGGCCGGCCAAGAGAACGCGATCGAAGGCGATCGAAACGGCCAAGGGCTTTTCCATGTCTCTGCCACACAGCAGATTATCAGTAATGTGTTTCCATGGTTCAATGGTTCGACTGGCAGCCGTAAACCGGTATTTTTTTTTTTTTTTTTTTTTTCCTTCTAATTCTCTCTTTGCCCGTTATATCTGGCATCTCATGCTTTGTTTCAGGCCTTGGAATTTGTCTTATAGTGGAGAGAAAACTCACGCCAGAAATTGGCTGTCCATGAGAACAAACTCATGTGTGTACGCGGCGTTACAAACTAGCTATCGGGCGCTTTCTCTTGTCCGTTGAGGAGATTCGCGTCCCTCTTAAATCCAGGCCGCTTGCTACTGATAGCATGCCTTGAAACGATAGGGAGGCTTTTGCTTGGGCGGAATAGTAACTGGCTCTGCTGGGGGCCTTGGAATAGATCACAACATGGGCACAGAATAGGAGCCGACGATCGGAGGCTTTTGTATTATCCTTTTGGTAGCCAGTTAGCCGTGAAAATAAGCACCGCAATGCCCTGTTGCCGAGTGCCTGTAGCAACCAGTCGGAGGCTTGTACAGGTATCAAGTATCTCCTATCAGCGCCTCTTGCTCTGTCAGTCGCAACCTGCTACCAATTTCTTTCATTGCTAAATTTCACAACATTATATCATACAATCTTCCATTGCAAGGGATCAAAAAAGACAAACTGGGATACGCAGCCGCGGTGTATGTCAGCTTCTTGGCCCCTCCAAAGTCACACCAAGGCGCCCTATAAGTGCTGGAATTCCGCTGTCGGGCCCTGTAAAATGTGCACCAGCCACTTTAGAGTTTGGCACTCATATGGCCCAGGCCTAGGCTTTAGTGGGCTTTGTCTTCTGGTTGCCAGGCTCAGGCTATACTTTGTTTCTTCAATCTGCAGCCAGAGATCCTTGGCTGTTACGCCCCATTCTTTTATTATTATTATTACTATTATTTTTTCCCCTGCAGTCTGTAAGCCGGGCTGTCGGGGGCTTTAAGAGCCCGAGATCTGCCTAGCCGGGGGGTTCGAGTAACCCGGCCAGGAACGCTGGCTTTTTCTGACTTTTTGTCGCACAGAGCTTAATTCTCTACGCAGCAAGGAAATTTGGGTTTAGACGCAGCTCTGTAACCCTAATTATTATAGTCATCACGACAACTAGACATGCCGTATTTGATAGAACTGCGTTCTGAACACCAGCAAGCTTTCAAGACATGAATGAAATAGAATGTCTCGCCTATCTGCTCAGATGTTGGATGAGGCTGAATTTCTCTGGCCTGGCCTGGCCTAGCCTGGCCTAGCCTGGCTGTGTCCCTCCCTCCTGTTCTCTGCATTATGTGAATGCGAGACGGCTGCCAACGGCCGCTGCGCCTGCGAGCACAAAGAGCAGAAATGCAGTGACATTCTCGGGTTACTACTTGCGAGCAGGCGAGTGGCTTTTTATACTAAACAGCGCCTGTGCTGGGCTGTGTTCAATGAAAGGGGATACCGGTAATGGGCCTGCTCTGGTGCCCTGATGCGATGCATTATAGTGCACCAATCATTGTCATCTGTGTTCCAATAGTGTCTGTTTTACACCAAGCGTTAACTACAACTTGCCTATTTCATTCCATTGGGAGCGGTTTGTGTGCAGAGCATAGATTGGCCGAGTGTCCGAGATTCTGCTGCCGATCGGGGCTGTTGGTGCTTGATAGCATCGACCGGTCCCTTGTATATGCAACAGGGCCCCTCCTCTTGGGGTGGCCGCAAGAGGCATGTGAATCTGCTTGAGACTAGATTTATTCTTTAGACTCTTTGCTGTTCCGAGAACAAACAAGTCGATACAGTCCCTTACTCAGATACCGTAGACTTTGGACTAGCAACCATCGCATTTGACTGCTCCAGTCTCGGCCTAGATCTAGCTTTTGACAAGTTCCATAGCCCAAGCTTCCCAAATAGAAGTTGGTTCTTTGCAAACACCAGTCCGGAGTCCATACAAATAGGAAGAAAAGAAAAAGGAAAGTGAAAACATCAAAACACAGGGGAGCCGAGCTGTCATCCGAGTACCGACCTTTTCTCGGTTTCGTGTTCTTATTTTTACCCTTGCCCACCCTGCCCACATCTAGAGCGTATAGGCCTGGATAAATCTACATGTCTTGGCAGTTCGCACGGCCATTCCAAAAGCACGCATGTACACAACACAAAAGGTGCATACGCGTCCTTTTGCGAGTTTTGCCTGAGAAAGGTGAAGAATACAGTGGTGTGAAATAGGGGAACGCAAACGAGAAGAGAGGTAAGCTTGCCGTAGTCAGTACTACCTCCTGTCACAGCTATTGCGCAGCAATTCATAGCGACATCACGTCTTGTAACTGTGATTTTCGGCCCCGGACTAAGTACCGCTCGAAGCTCTGTTGGTGAACTGTTAGCATTTAGCGATAGCCATACACGAAGACTTTACAGTGTTTTAGCAGTGTCCACGCTGTCAAATGATTCAAGTATACCGCCAATAGTCAGTGCCCGCCACAATCACGCGTAAATGGCAGCTCACTGGAGGCCCGCGGTACGCACTTCAAGACAAGCTCAAACCAATACATCCCCGAAGCCTCTATGATTATCGAAGCTACTTAGCAGGTAACTCTAAACGATTGACACAGTCCAGACAGTTGGCAGAGGCCATGGCATATGCATTCAGTTTTCTCGTAGATTTCATACACGCTGCGGCCACGTGCGGTTACATGGAGGGTTCAGTGTAAGTGATAACCCTAACTTCATCATTAGGGTTGTAGTGATATCACAGGCGCATCCATCACGAGACCCATGCTTGCTGAGCCTCAATCATTCGTGAGGTGCTTTTATCCACTGTTGCGTGATTGATCAAGGCTAAAACAACGCTTCACCGTGGTCTCGGGTACCTATCATGACTTTCCCAGGACGAGCTCGTTTTCCGTCTACCCATGAGCGGACGATTATTGAGGTACGCACAACACTGGTAAGTGAGGTCAAAGACACTAGGGATGGAGACAAGGTGCCGGAATTAGTCTTTCACGCGCTGTCGTGCTGTAAGAGGACGGAGACGCCAAAGGTATTGACAAAGAGCCCGAGTTATTGATAGTAGCACTCGGGTTCATACAGAGTCAGAAAAGCCGGTGTTCCGTGGGTTTCCAATATAATCACAACTGCAAGTAACGTAAGCAGCGGCACAAACGGAACTATTTCTTCGGCCGAAGTTAAGACTGCGAAGGAAGAAAGCCAGGTCTTTAGTGCTCAAGACGGGGGCGCCTGTAGTTGTGGTGGGCGACTAATACAGACGCCGGATCTACAGGTCTCGATCCCCCTGGAAGAACGTGCTTATCTTGTTGTTCAGTTGGCTAGTAGGCGCATCCTTACAGGGCTATCGGTGTAAGCTAGCGCCTATTAACACCAGGGAAACAGCACAACAGCTACTGGTATTCATGTGCTATGGATGCCGCCACCCACAGGTACAGGGTGCTAAACTTTGTTGGGGCACGAGGCCCTTATCCCTCGGATGCTTTGCAGACCGACAAGCCAGAATATAGGCCAACATGCTAAAGGAGAGACATAGGCCAACATGCTAAAGAAGAAACATAGGCCAACATGCTAAAGAAGAAACATAGGCCAACATGCTAAAGAAGAAACACTGCCACGAGACGCCCTGGGGACTTGATCAAAGAGGCTGGTGAGAAGCAAAGGCTAGCCATGACAACGAGCACGTTTCCTTTCTTGTCCCCATCACCATTTCCCTTGTTTATGCATGTCCACCACCAAGTCGCATCTCAACCCGAGCTGGCAATCTCGTAGAAAAGTTGCGAGCTCTAGAAGGTCTAGCTGGCGCAGGTTTCTAGCAAATCAATAAACAGAACAGGGATTTCAGCGGTGCATTGTGAAGCGAGATATTTTACAGGCATTAATCAACTGGCAGCCGTTTGCCAATAAATCAGTGAATTAACAGAAGCAAATCTAACAGACAGTGAATGCGAGAAATACACGTATATCTCGTTGATGGCCGGGATGCTTGTGCCAGGATGAAGCTTGGCCTGGATTAATTGCTGCTGAATTTATCAAGCCCTCCCGGGCTTAAGCCACTTCTTTGTCCCGTCGAGACCAGGCAGAAAGAAAGGAAGCACAACTTGGACGGGGGCTTGTTAGCTGCACCGTTTGGACCACTGCATCTCGTCTCCGTACACTCACTTGGACTCATGTTGTATCTTGCCCACTCATTTCCTTACTCACTTCACTCTGCTTCACTCTACTCCCCTTTGCCTGCTGGCTGAGATGCTATAATACTCGGGCACGGCCTCGTCTTTCTGGCTTGCTGATTTCTGCTTCCTTTTCTTCTTCACTCATTCCACCCGTGATCGAGGGCCTTTCATTCTTTGCTTCCTTCTTCCTGTTTCCTTATATCAATCACCCTTCTCTCTCTAATAATACACCCCTCCTGTGGGTTTCAGTGTCTTTGCTTGGTACTGGAGCAAACGAATCACCGGCCTAAACGATCTGACCGTTGTCTCTACTGTGCTTTGTCTGTGTTCCTTTTCTGGAAAGTAGATACACGCCCGACAGCCCGAGAGGTTCAGTCTAATTCACGCCAATCCCACCTTGACCCTTCTGGGGTTGTGACAAGTTGTATTTGGCTGATATATATAGAAGAGCAGGTGAGTTCCCTCTTGACGCTTGGTGTTTGCCTCTCTTTTATTTCTTTAATCATCGCCTTCAACATATCGAGGAGTCTCTCGCCTATAGAGGACTTGCTCACTTAATACTTGCTTTCTGGTTTTCTTTTATTCATACCACTCTTCTCTTTACACATCTGTATACACATACTCACCAAACCCCCAAGACCTATTCCTAGCTAGAATAATGAGTGACCCGGCCGCCAAGCCTCTCGGCGCGGCAGATGGAGCTACTCCTGGCCTCCCGCCTCTGAGCAACTCAGAGCGGCCAGCTATGTCGACGTCGGAAAAGCGCATGTCGCAGCCGTCTAGCGATACGGCCGGCGAGAATGACGACGAAGACTCCGAGATGGAGCGCCGCAACTCACTGGTGCAGGACCTCGCCCGCGCCTACACCAACCAGTCCAACGCCGACGCCCTCGGCAACCCGTTCCTAGCCGACGCCGACTCGCCGCTCAACCCCGCCTCCAAAAACTTCTCGGCCAAGGCTTGGGCCAAGTCACTGGTCAATATCGTCGAGACGCACGGCGGCAACTTCCGTACCTCGGGTGTCTCCTTTGAGGATCTCAGTGTCTTTGGTTACGGCGAGGCCACCGACTACCAAAAGTCGGTTGGCAACATCTGGCTGAGTCTACCCGGCATGGCCCGCAAGCTGGCCGGTAACAAGGGCCGCAGAATCGACATTCTCCGCGACTTTGACGGCTACGTTGAGAGCGGTGAAATGATGATTGTGCTGGGCCCCCCCCGGTGCTGGTTGCACAACCTTCCTCAAGACCATTTCTGGAGAACACAACGGCATCTTTATTGATGGCGCCTCCAAGTTCAACTACCAGGGTAGGCCTACACCATCAAGTACATGTCACCAAAGCTAACAAACACAGGTGTTGCCTCGGAGGAAATGCACTCGGCCCATCGTGGCGAGGTCATCTACACGGCCGAAGTCGACGCCCACTTCCCCCACCTTTCGGTCGGAGATACTCTGACCTTTGCTGCCCGCGCCCGCCAGCCCCGCGAGACTCCGCCAGGCTTGACGCGCAACGAGTTTGCGCAGCACATGCGTGACGTTGTCATGGCCATGTTTGGCATCAGCCACACGGTCAACACGCGCGTTGGCAACGAGTTTGTGCGTGGTGTATCTGGTGGTGAGCGCAAGCGTGTCACCATTGCCGAGGCCTGCCTGTCGCAGGCTCCTCTGCAGTGCTGGGATAACTCGACGCGTGGTCTGGACTCGGCCAACGCCATTGAGTTTTGCAAGACGCTGCGTCTGCAGGCCGAGCTGTTTGGCAATGCCTGCTGCGTGTCCATCTACCAGGCGCCGCAGGCTGCCTATGACCTGTTTGACAAGGCCCTGGTGCTGTATGAGGGTCGTCAGATCTTCTTTGGCAAGACCAATGAGGCGCGCGTTTACTTTGAGAACCTGGGCTTCTGGTGCCCTGACCGCCAGACTACACCCGATTTCCTGACGTCCATGACGTCACCCCGCGAGCGTGTGGTGCGCAAGGGCTGGGAGGGCCGCGCGCCGCGCACGCCCGATGAGTTTGCGGCGGCGTGGAAAAAGTCAGACAACTACAAGCGCCTCAAGGGTGAGCTGGCCGAGTACAATGCCAAGCACCCGTTCAACGGCCCAGACGCCGAGGCCTTTCGCTCGTCCAAGCGCCAGCAGCAGGCCAAGAGCCAGCGCGTCAAGTCGCCGTACACGCTGTCCTTTAAGCAACAGATTGACCTGACGCTGTGGCGTGCATACCGCCGTCTGATTGGAGACCCTAGCATTACAATTGGCTCTTTGGTCATGAACATCATCATGGGTCTTATTGTAGCCTCTGTCTTTTACAACCTGCCCATGACGTCATCGAGTTTCTACCAGCGCGGCGCTCTCATCTTCTTTGCCTGCCTTATGAACGCCTTCTCGTCTGCCTTGGAAATCCTGACCCTGTATGCCCAACGTCCCATTGTTGAAAAGCACTCTCGTTATGCTCTGTACCACCCGTCTGCCGAAGCCATTGCCTCCATGATTATGGATTTGCCGTACAAGATCTCCAACACTATTGTCTTCAACCTGATCTTGTACTTCATGTCCAACCTGCGTCGTGAGGCCGGTGCCTTTTTCTTCTTCCTGTTGCTATCGTTCCTGACTGTCCTGGCCATGTCCATGATCTTCCGTACCATTGCTTCTGCCTCGCGTACGCTGTCGCAGGCCATGGTCCCGGCTGCCATTCTGATTCTTGCTCTGGTCATCTTTACTGGCTTCGTCATCCCCATCGACTACATGCTGGGCTGGTCTCGCTGGATCAACTATCTAGATCCGCTGGCCTACTCGTTTGAATCGTTCATGGTTAACGAGTTCCACGACCGCCAGTACCTGTGCAATGCCTTTGTGCCCAGTGCCAGTGTTGATTCAATCTATGCCAACGTCACTGATTCGCAGCACACCTGCACCGCCGTCGGTTCCGTGACTGGCGAGTCCTACGTCAACGGTGACCGTTATCTGCGCGAAGCCTTCAAGTACGAGAACTCGCACAAGTGGCGCAACGTTGGTATCTTGATTGGCTTCATCATCTTCTTTGCCGGTGTTTACATGACTTGTGCCGAGCTTGTTGCCGAGCGCCGCTCCAAGGGTGAGGTCCTGGTCTTCCGCCGTGGCTACAAGCCCGCGTCTATGAATGAAAAGCCCCACGATGACCCCGAGGCTGTGCAGATGGGCCCCATGGCTACGCACGACCACGCTAGTGCCAACGCCGGCCCCAAGAAGGAGGTTGAAGGTGCCGTCTTCCACTGGGAAAATGTATGCTACGATGTCCAGATCAAGGAAGAGACTCGCCGCATTCTGGACCACGTCAACGGCTGGGTCAAGCCTGGTACTCTGACGGCCCTGATGGGTGTCTCTGGTGCTGGTAAGACGACGCTTCTGGACACTCTGGCCGACCGGATCAATGTTGGCGTTATCAGTGGTGACATGCTGGTTGATGGCAAGCCCCGTGACTATTCGTTCCAGCGCAAGACTGGCTACGTGCAGCAGCAGGATCTCCATCTGGAGACTTCGACTGTTCGTGAGGCCCTAACCTTTTCTGCTGTTCTTCGCCAGCCCGCCAACGTGCCCCGTGCTGAAAAGATTGCCTACGTCGACAAGGTCATTGAGATGCTGGATATGCAAGAGTATGCTGATGCCGTTGTTGGTGTCCCCGGCTCTGGTCTGAACGTTGAGCAGCGCAAGCGTCTGTCTATCGGTGTTGAACTTGCTGCCAAGCCCCCATATCTGCTGTTTGTCGATGAGCCTACCTCTGGTCTGGACTCGCAGACATCGTGGGCCATTCTGGATCTCCTGGAGAAGCTGACCAACGCCGGCCAAGCCATTCTGTGCACCATTCACCAGCCGTCTGCCATGCTGTTCCAGCGCTTTGACCGTCTCATGTTTCTGCGCCGCGGTGGCCAGACCGTCTACTTTGGCGATATCGGCGAGCACTCCAAGACTCTGACTTCGTACTTTGAGCGCCACGGTGCCCACCCCTGCCCCAAGGAGGCTAACCCGGCTGAGTGGATGCTGGAAGTCATTGGTGCTGCTCCCGGCTCGCACACGGACCAGGACTGGCACGAGGTGTGGAAGGCTTCAGACGAGTGCGCGGCTGTCAAGGAGGAGCTGGTACGCCTTAGAAGCTCTACGTCGCACTTTAACGAGGCCGACCCCCACGAGCACGATGAGTTTGCCGCGCCCTTTGCCGTGCAGATGCGCGAGGTTCTCGGCCGTGTCTTTGCCCAGTACTGGCGCACGCCGTCGTACATTTACTCCAAGTTTATGCTTTGCGCTGGTGTCTCGCTCTTTATCGGCTTCTCCTTCTTCAAGGCGTCCAACAGTATTCAGGGTCTTCAGAACCAAATGTTCTCCATCTTCCAGCTCTTTACCGTCTTTGGCCAGCTTGTGCAGCAAACACTGCCGTACTTTGTCATTCAGCGTGATCTGTACGAGGTGCGTGAGCGCCCGTCCAAGGTGTATAGCTGGAAGGTGTTTATGCTCGCGCAGATTATTGTTGAGCTTCCGTGGAACTCGCTGATGGCTGTTGTCATGTACTTTTGCTGGTACTACCCTGTTGGTCTATACCGCAATGCCGAGCCCATGGACCAGGTCACTGAGCGTGGTGCTCTGATGTTCCTGTACATTCTCATGTTCTTGCTCTTCACGTCGACCTTTGCCGATTTCATGATTGCTGGCTTCCAGACGGCCGAGGCCGGTGCCAACTTGGCCAACCTACTGTTCATGATGTGTCTGATTTTCTGTGGTATCCTGGCGTCCCCTAGCAGCATGCCGCATTTTTGGATCTTCATGTACCGCGTTTCGCCGTTTACCTATATTGCCTCTGGTATCATGAGTGTTGGCCTGGCCAACAGCGAGGTTACGTGCGCTGCCAACGAGTACATTAAGTTTTCGCCTCCCTCGGGCCAAACCTGCGGCGAGTACATGTCCAAGTACATTGCCAAGGCTGGTGGTTACCTGCTTGATGAGTCTGCTACTGCCAACTGCTCGTTCTGCTCCATCAAGGACACCAATGTGTTCTTGGCCAGCGTGTCTTCGCATTACTCGCAGCGCTGGAGAAACTTTGGCTTCTTGTTTGTCTTTTGCATCTTCAACGCGTGCGCTGCCCTAGCTGTGTACTGGTTGGTGCGTGTGCCCAAGAAGCAGTCCATCATGGCCACTCTTCTGGGCAAGAAGAAGGCCAAGTAAAAGCATAGACGTGGGTTGTGTTGGCTGATAGAAACTTGGTGTGGTAATCTGGTGGGTTATGTGCCCAGACGACTGCATCAGCCGGTTGTTTTCGTTTTTATTTCTTTGTCTTCTTTTTCTCTTCTTTTTCCCTCCCCCTTTCCACTCTTCTTCCACCCCTTTCCTTTACTCCCCGCATAATGTTCCTTTTATCCTTTCTGTGCAATGTGATTTAGACAAGATTCCCGCCATGACCGGGCGCCTCACGCCTCACGCGTCTCTTTTCTGTTTCTGTTTCCTTTTTTGTTTTCCTTTTTATGTTGGCTTGGATGGATGTTTGTTTCTGCTGCCACTGGTAAATTTTATAGCTGGCTTCAGTTCTGTCTTCCTCTTTGATGTTTGCTTTGCTTCTGCTATCCTTTTGATATTGTCCGGCGCTATTTATATTCTGCAATCGATCCAGTTTCATAGATTTGCCACTTTATATTGTGTTAAATACTCCGTCTTCTCTGTTAGTAGCCGTCTTTGAATGGGCTCAATACAATTAGTTCTTAATCTTCCATCTTCATTCGTTGCTCTTCCGGAGGCGTGACGTGAGGTTTGTGCCGGCTGTTATAAGCAGTCTGCAGCTGCCAACAGCTGTTGGAGTTTCGCACAGCTTGCATGGCACTGCAGAATGCCCACACATTCTCCACTTATAATCTAACCTTTGGTTTTTATCATGACTAGCTTGCAACACGTGACTTGTCCAATAGCAAAGGAGCCAGGGAGTCTGTACCACAAGACAGGCAAAAATCTTATAGCGGTCAACAGACCAGCCACGTTTTCGGTGAAAGGCTAGGAGGGGACAGCAAATGCCATGACGATGACTCTTTACAGACACTAACCAATATTTGTTTGCCCCTTGAACCAGCAGCCTACCTGAGCTGGACTCCAGAGCAGAGTAAGCTAGAATATCAATTGGCCAAGCTTCCCCACAAATCCCCACTGATGCCTAAGGGCTGTGCCTAGGGCCCCATAAAACAGATGCTGTGTATCAGTGATGCCTAGCTCGCGACTAGGATCCGTTCCCAAAGCGGAAACTCAATATCGTGTAGATCCATTAGAGGTTGGAGCTGGGCGTAGTTGATGTTGTTTAGTGCTTGGCGACAATGTAAAATTGTGCGTCTAAGTCACGGTCTGCATATAGAGCCTTTGGAGAATATATAGAGACATTGTCCGCCGCATTTCATAACACATCTTTGCTTGTTACCTCTGTACATCGACCATCGAGTTTCACACCACTACCTTTGTTTGTTGTCTTGGCTCTAATTCCCGTCTTCTTTATACTCTTGGTTTCTTGACTTCTCGTCCTTGCTCCATTGATTCATCGCTTCTATACGTCTCCAATGTTCTCGTTGCCTTGTGGATTCCATCAGATTTGAACCCCCAATCTCTGCCATCAACCGAGTCTGTTTTGGGCTCGCCGAGAACTCTTGCTTATTTAGGCTTCTTTTCTTCTGTTTGATTTCTTTGCCTTTGCTTGACTTCTCTACCTCTTCTTAATTCCTCTGCCTTTGCTTTGTTTCAGCATACACAGCCGCTGACTCTGCTACAACTATTCACACCTCTCCCACTCCCGCCAAGTTGGCCACCATGAAAGTTGCTACGAAAACCGGCCCGGCTGCTGGTCTCGGTGTGGCTTTGGCGTCTTGCGCGGTAGCAGTTAGTGGTGTCTTCCGCGATTATTCCCACAGCCAGATTGAAGAAATCGTCAAGAAAATGGGTGGAATCGTGACCAAGTCCGTCACCCGCACCACCACACATCTGGTGACTACCGACCACGACTTCAAAAACCAAGCAACCAAGGTTAAGGCTGCTTTGGCGCGGAACTTGCCAATCGTCTCTCTTGACTGGCTGCTCGTTGCGGAGAAGAAGAAGGCTCGCCAAAACGAAGACGACTTTGCCATTTCAAGTGCTGCTGTTCAGCCGTCACCGCCGGCTACGCCTACCCGGAAGAGAGCCCATACTTCTACCTCTTTGTTACCCGTGTCGCCCAAGAGGCTCAAGTCAAAGTCTCCAGAACCTGCCCAGGCCAAGCCGTCACGGTCCTCAAGAAAAGCCGCGTCCGCCAAGGCTGAGCCCACGACTGAATCTCAGGACGCCTCTGATTCCAAGATCAAAAAAGAGCCACTGGCTAACGGGCAAATCTCCAAGCCTGACCTTCTAGAGGTCCCTATTGATCACCCTTCAACATTCCCTACTGGCAAGGTTTATATTGACGACGAGGGCCTCATCTACGATGCCTCTCTGAACCAAACCAATGCCCAGAACAATAACAACAAGTTTTACCGGCTGCAGCTCATTCAAAAGCAGGACGGCAGCTTTGCTACCTGGACGCGCTGGGGCCGTGTGGGCGAATGGGGACAGTCCAACGTGTTCGCGGGCGGTCTGGATATGTGCCTCAGAGAGTTTGAAAAGAAGTTCCGCAGCAAGTCGGGATATCCGTTCCCGCAAACGGGACTGCCCAAGACAGGGAAATATGTATTCGTGGAACGGTCGTATGAGCCAGACGATGAAGATGCGAAGCCAACAACCCGAGACTCTGCGTCGCCCGTCAAGGAAGAAGCCGTGCTTGAATCCAAACTCGAGAAGCCTGTACAAAAGTTGGTCGAGCTCATATTCAACAAGGTCTACTTTTCCAACGCCATGAAGTCCATGAACTATGATGCCAACAAGCTGCCTCTGGGGAAATTGAGCAAGAATACCATTAGCCGCGGTTTCACAATGCTCAAGAAGCTGGGAGAGACCATCAACGACCAGCAAGACCATCTCCGAGAGCTTGGAATGGACAAGCAAAACGCCATTGCCTATCTTTCAAACTCGTACTACTCGGTGATTCCGCACGCATTTGGACGCAACCGACCACCCGTGATTTACACTGGGCCAATGCTCAAGAAGGAGATTGAGCTTTTGGAAAGCTTGTCAGACATGAAGGCGGCCGAGGACATCATGAAGGTTGCAACGTCCACCCCCACGATCAACATGCTTGATCAGCAGTTCCAGGCACTCAATCTGCAGTCAATTTCCGTTCTCGATCACGAGTCGAGCGAGTTTGTGGCGCTCGAAAAATATCTAAAAGTTACGCGCGGCCAAACTCACGATATGTCCTACTCCGTTCAGGACATCTACCGCATCGAGCGCCCCGGCGAGAAAGACCGGATAGGCACTCTTCCTTTCAGCATGGGAGCCGATTCCAATCGCCGTCTGCTGTGGCACGGATCGCGGTCCACCAACTACGCGGGAATTCTCAGTCAGGGCCTACGGATTGCGCCTCCGGAAGCGCCTGTGTCGGGTTACATGTTTGGCAAGGGAATCTATCTCGCAGACATGTCGTCCAAGAGCGCCAACTACTGTCACGCACATAGTTCAGGCGGCTTTGCGTTGCTGCTACTCTGTGAGGCCGAGTTGGGACAGATGCAAATGCTGACCAATGCCGACTATGACGCTGACAAGTTGGCGGCCAAGAACGGCAAGGGGTCGACGTGGGGTCAGGGAAAAACCGGGCCGAATGACTGGAAAGATGCGGGATACGTTCATCCGTCTCTCGAGGGCATTTCAATGGTGAGTCGATCAATAATGACTGGCAAATGGACAAGTTGCTAACCAAACAGCCCAACACCGACTTGGCCCCCGGGCCTACTGCAGTGCCCAACGCTACCCTATACTACAACGAATACATTGCATACAATGTTTCTCAGGTGCGGCTACGGTATCTTTTCCGCGTTTCTATGAAGAATTAGAAGACGAGAAGATGGCTATGTAACAAGAGACAAGAAGATGGCCTGGACAACTAAACTATAGAATGGCGGTTGTTGATTTGATAAACCTGATATACTACAATCAGCTCGTCATGACTAGATGAATGAACGACTATATTTTTGGCCAATTTTTAAACAATCCCGAATATATACGCGCCAAAAGTTACCGCTGTTGAAGCAAAAACAGACCATGGCATTCCAAGCCGAACCGAACCCCGATGATCATGTATGAAGTAAAGAAACAAAATAAGAATAGGAACCTGTGCTGGTTGACGCCAGATAAAACAGGTTAAGTTTAGCTGAGAGAGAGAGATGAGGAAAAAGACCTGGTGTTCAAGCAGACAGATCGTCGCCCCAAACCTGCTTGGCAATCTCAACCTCTAGACGCATTTTGGCCCACTGCTGCTCCTCAGTCAGATCATTGCCTTCGTGCGTCGAGCTGAAACCGCACTGGTGCGACAGACACAATTGGTCCAGGCCACGCGGGCAGAACTTGGCCGCCTCGTTTAGCCGGCCAATAATCTGCTCCTTGTCGTCCAGCTCGGCAATCTTGCTAGACATGACGCCAAGCACGACAATCTTGTTCTCGGGCAAGAACCGCAGCGGCGAGAAATCACCCGACCGCGCATCGTCGTACTCAAGAAAGTACACGTCGACATTGAGCTCGCGGAACAGCGTCTCGGCGACAGGCTCGTAGCCGCCCTGCGCAAACCACTGCGACCGGAAGTTGCCGCGGCACAGGTGGATGCCAATCTTCATGTCGGCCGGGCGCTTGGAGATGGCTGCGTTAATGAGCGCCGCGTAGCGCTTGGTCAGCGCAGCAGCGTCGCCGTGGCGCGCTTCGGCTTCCGCGCGCATTCCCGTATCGCACAGGTACGCCAGGTTGGTGTCGTCCAGTTGCACAAAGCGGCAGCCGGCGGCGTACAACGCGTCCAGCTCTGCCTGGT
>JACYXV010000291.1:0-17355 GCA_016859225.1 Thielaviopsis cerberus | reverse complement strand
GGTTCGTGCAGGTGGTGGCAGAGATTAATGAGTGGCTGGCGGCAACGTACGGGGCAAATAGCAATCCGCTGGAGTCAGCGGAGTGGATTGTCGGGGAGGAGCGCGGGCTAGATGTGCGTTATGGGCCGGTGTGGTACGGCGGCGGCAAGTCGCTGATTGTCGGCGAGGGCTTCTGAGGTCATGCACGGGAGCGTGAGTAATACATCAACTTCACACGTACGACAAACCAAGGCGTTGATTTCACTTTCTTTTTTTTATTCGCGAGCCCTTGTTCTCCAAGAAGCCCGTTGTGCGTTGTGACTGTTTCCCTGCTGTCCACATCCAAGAAGGGATTTCAATAAACCGCAGCCGGCCAGGACTGGTCAGCCATTTCGTCTTGAGCTCCCAACAGAATGTCTTCCAGCGACTCGTAAAAAATAGAGAAAACGAAACGAGGTTGGCAAATCGCAAATCAGTCTCCGTGTTGGATAGGACCAGTTTTGACGCTGTTGTTGTTGTTCACCAGAGGGCCTTCTATTTTTTAATTCCCTATAGACGTTGCCTCGGGCGCAACAAATCCCAGATTCATTGCCCATGAAACCCCCTCTCGCCATTTTTAATCCGAGCCCCCATGAGACCCATGGCCTTGTTTGTGTATGTTGCCATGCTATGTTGTCGTCAAAATGAAAGGAAGAAGAAGAAAAAAGACGTAAGACAATGCATTTAGAAAACCAGAGCAGCACCCTTGGTCTTCTTGTCACCACTATAAGAAAACATTTGTTAGCATGCCGTTGCGGGGTAGTGGCGGTAGTTGCGACCGTGGTAAAGTCCACAACCGGGGACAAGTATAATGCGGGGTGGACGTACCCCAGCTCGAAGTGCTTGCAGCGCTTGATGGCCAGCTGGCACTTGGTCTTGCACTTGACGCACTCAAGTCTCAGAACGATCTTCTTGGTGGTCTTGGCCTTCTTGTGGACTATCAAGTTGTTAGAATCACTAAAAAAAAAAAAACCTGCGCCGGTGGGGTCGGGTCCGTCATCGCGGACAAGAGTTTACTCACAGATAGGCTTAGTCTGACCACCGTAACCGCTCTGCTTACGGTCGTAACGTCTCTTACCCTGGCTATGTAGAGGGTTAGTACATATAGTCAAGTGACGTCGGTGTATCTCGAGGTGACTTACGCAAAGAGCGAAGCCTTGCCGGCCTTGTACTGGGTGACACGGTGCTGGGTGTGCTTGCGGCACTCCTTGCCCTTGCAGTAGGTGTTTCTCGTCTTGGGAATGTTGACCTGGAGAGGGACTGTCAGTCCGCCGACTTCATCATCGTGACGCTTGTGCTATGATCGATCCATCGATCGTCTCAAAATTTGGCCGACCGCATATCTTCAAGTCGGACGAAATTCGTGTTCATGAATTTTAGCGCTTTTTACAGCCACATCAAAGAGTCGTCGGTCATTCCCATATCAACTTGAAGAGTTCTGGTGAATGCTCATGGCGACAGAATCTCGGTGTTTGTCTGGTCGAATAGCTGATGACGCGGGCGCTTTCGTCGAAACTGGGCGTAAACGAGGGTCGTGATGGTCTTGTTGAATGCGAAGCCAAATTTCAAGACAAATGATGATCAAAATAGCATATGTTTAGCATAGTAGACAAACATACCATTTTGGCGACTTTGTATGGGGGATTGTCCTTCGGTATTCGACAGGGAAAAATCGTGATACTTTTCGACAAAGTAGTATGGTATAGTAAATTTCGTCCACCTCCGATGGAATTTGGTTTGTGGGCTTTCAGAGTGGGCGCTTTCCCAAAACGGGGCTGTGGCGTTGCTGTGGCGTCCAAAACTGGTCCGTGCGAGCCCTCATTTTTTTTCGACCGCCAAATTTTCGGCAGAATGAAAAGCTGTGCGCTATTAGTCAGAAGTGTACCCGCTATATCGCTGCTATTTAGTATAAAGTAGTAGCTATTGTACAGCACCATACATTGTCATCAACAACAATGGAGACGACCCGCGGCTGTAGATATTAGTTTGGGGATCCCACCAACCAATCCCAAGCGTACTATTCATGCATCCAACTCTAAAGGTATCAAGACACAATCGAGTACTGGCATTGAGCGTATTTTTTGCATGGTCGGGCCAAGAGTGCGATTTCTCGGTATTATCGTCCTATCACACCGACCACAATACACATTCTTATCTTGGCAACTATCCCATCAAGCTTTCCTGTTTGCTATTCGGCCTCATTTTGGTGTTTGGTTAACCTTTCTGTTACTTTCTGTTACTAAACAGGCTCTCTAGCTCTTTGGTGTTAAGTAGCCAGGATCTGTAGTGAGCAACTAGGATTCAGGCGTGGAAAATTTGGCGCTCTAGCTTGGGCTTCATGTGGGTAGCATTATTTGCGCCGCGTCTTGCCGTCTATCACAAGCTTTTCGGTTTAGCCCTTGAGCAGCACGCTTTGATGAATCAGCTATCTTGCAGCCGCAACAAAAGTATGATCTTCACATGACTGATTAAAACATCCGTGTCGTGTGGCAGAACACAAGAAGCTTCCCAATACAGCTGCTGGATTGAGGATACGATGATACCGTTGTTTGTTGGCCGAGGCAGCTCTATCCTAACACAAAGTAGCATTGACCGCTGTACGATCTTGCAGTCGTGGGCCGTGGGGTGACTAGAAGACACCTTCTTTTGTGTTGGGCTGGTGCACAGAGCCGGCATGCATACAAAGCCGAATGGGGCCGCTTCTAGCTTCAGCCATTTCGACAAGGAACATAGCTCTAGTGTGGGCTCATACTGCTATTTTTACAAATTTGGTTCTTTCTCGTGAAACGATGCCCGAGATACACAAATGATGAGACTCTTGGACTAGCCGACTTGGCACAAAGGCTTTCATTTTACATACAAGGCCGCCACAATGCTTGTTTCTCAGATATAGGAGAAGTAGGCGTCATCACAGTCAGATCTTGGCTTTTCCCTTGCAATGAATGCACAAATACGTACCCTTGCGGACGCCAAAACCAACCAGCTACTACATTACACTGTTAAAACATTTGTTGTACTTGTTTCTTCTGTCACATAGGGAATCAAATGAGGTTTTCGGCTCTTCTAACAATAGATGCCATCACCGTACTGACAACATCACAAAAGTCCTTGCCTGGTCAGAGTTCCGGGGGTTTCTGGTCATGCGGTTCATCAAGCACCCGTGTCCGAAGCAAGGAGACAAAAACTCTGTGTAAGTGCCAGGGTACATCAAGTGTCTCACAAGCCAGATTTAGTGTCACCATGGTCTCTCGGAGGCAATGTTGGGCGTGCATCTACGTACATATACAGACACTGTGCAGTACAATGCCTAAGATCAAACAGATCTCCGCACTTTGCGGGCATGAAAATAAATATGACAGGCCGGTGGCCCAGGCTCTGCAGCACAGCGGCCGCAAATAAGCAACTAGGGATGGCAAGGGAAGAAAACGCAGGTAAGGCGAACGAGCGTAAATGAATCGACAATAACTGCGGCCGCTGAAAACAATGGATGGGGCCTATTGGCTAATTCCACCTGTGTTCCATCGCTGGAGTCTTCTAGTAGGAAGAAAAGGGAAGAAACAGCAAGGCCGTTGTGTCGAAGGCCGCTGTATATGTTTGTAACTACAGAGACCAGGAGTAGTCTAGAACCCTATTCACTGGGCGTCTCAGCGGTCTGATTGTCCGATCCGAAATGGCGATGCTCCACAGGGAGAAAGGAAAAAAGAAAATCGCAACTGGTAAAGGGCCTAAGTTCCGGCCGGAGAGAAGCTCGGTGAGACATGCAGAAACCCCCGAAAGCACCAGCAAAGGGGGTGAGTTGGGGCTAACTAAATGTAGCCTGTCTTTAACGGTATTCATTTGTACCTATGGGTGCAAAAGTACACATCCGCCTACAATAGTAATCCACACCAAAGCCGGGCTCATATTTCCTGCGCCCACATGTAGTACCAAGTCCGCCCGAAATACAAGCGCCATACAAAGCACAGCCCTGTCGATTAATTAGGCCGCCTAGACTCAGCAAGCGCATAGAACGTCTACAGAAACAGACAAACTAATTACAGAGAATCTGCTGAAAATCCTTTTGTAGTTTTATTGTGCAGTAGTCTGAAGGTCAATGTACCTGTACAAGCCAGCGTTTATTGTGTTGACAGAGAGAGAGACCAGGATTTTTCTGGGCCAGCGGATCGTTCAGAGTGAGTGAGCGATATTATGAAGAGCTTCTGCCTCTGACCAATCAAAGACAAGCGATAAGCAACCGTCAAAACATCCATTTCCAAGGGTCCCCACAACGCAAAATGTCTTGATGCTTTCCTTTTACAGCACTTTGGCACACAAACCAAATATTGCCAATATGTCTTTATGGGTGTCATTCTATTCTGCTCTACACCGCCGTTAAGCTTCTGGTTTACAAGAGACGCCAATGTTCCTGATTCTTGAAAGCCATAACTCAAATTCTTTTGTCTAAAGCCCGCGGGGACAACAGCCGGCCAAATCGCCGGCTACTTGATCCCCTCCAGAGCCCTTGCCGCCTCTTTGTCCATGTGGCCTAGACACTCAAGAACAAACTTAACCAAGACAACTCCTTCCAGTCGGTAAGGGAGGGATCCCCGTTTCCCCTTGTAAGCTGCCGCATATCTGCGCTCTTCTCCCCTCAACAAGCCATGTAGAGAGAGAAGATGAATGCGTTTTCCGCCCTACCAACTGCACCTACTCAGGGCCAGCCAGACGCCGGGGAGATGATTAAGTGACGTCTTCTGGCATAATAGAAATTGTCAAGCATTGCTCAATACGATCTTCTAGGAGCAAACTAGGAAACACGGGCAATTGTTCTCCAGATCCTTCACTACTTGGTTGGCCGGCGCGGGTGAGACGTTAAGATGTCCGTGGCAAATCAAAAGCCATAGAAATGCGCGTTACTAAGAGATTCCACGGACAAATATGCACTAAATACAGAACGGCATGTGAGTTTAATTGACGGTGAATGGAAGCCGTTTACGCGCAATAAGTATAAATGAGCTTGCTTCACGGACAGCCCTCGTGAGGTGAGGCTTAATGTGTGTGATCACGCTATCAAGAGCCTCTTGGAAACCGGCGTGGGATAAAGGCTTGCGATGTCGCTGACAAGAGCTCTATTCACATGCGGGGTTAATCTAACTCTGTGGTTGTGTGGCCTGGCCTTTTTCCTTTCAATCCCATGCTGCTCTCTGGGTTCAGCTTCCCTTTTGTTCTCCTGGATCGAGACACTGTTACAGTAAATATTACGATGCTTGGACACTGTGTGCAGGTACCTCCTTTTCAGCACAGCACAGCACAGCACGCCGCCAACCTCAGCGCAGCCAAACCTGGCACTTGTTCTGGATACTGGCAGGCCCTTTAACCATTTGTTGGGTAGATGATGCTCAGCGATTTAAATTCATAACCAGCGCATATGGTTTGCTTGGCATGTATCAAATGTAGGCTGGTAGCCCCTCTTCATAGCTTCAGTCTCTGTGCATTTGAATGAACAACATCACATAGTATAGGGCCCCGGCAATGAGGCCAGCTTCTTCAATCTCCGCCATCCATCTAGCTGTCACATGTGAGGAGTGAACATCTTCAGCATTTGCTGAGCCTCCAATAAATCCACAATGAGAGGCCGGTATCCATCCTCATCACCGCAAGAAACATACTGAGAGCTTGTTAAAAACGCCAAACACAACCTGTGATAAGGGAGCTTAAGCTTAAGTGGGGACTTTTTTACCCATGCACAGCTCCACCTTGGCCTTATTATCAGGGTTTGTTGATCATGTTCTACAAAAACTTGATATTTCCAATGTTTCTGTATGCCATTTACATGATGTTGAGAGGGGCTCTTCTCCTCTCTTAGCAATAGAATTAGGTATAACATTGAAGAGGGCTATACCTGGAGTCGTATTCTTTGCCCACCCACTTTGTATATCTGACACCGTTATACCTCCATGCGACGCTCAGAAGCCAGTAATGAGGTTCAGTGGGCTCATCACCCCACTCTCATTTTTATTCTGAAGTGCGGGACACCAAGCAGGGGACAGGCAAAACTTGGCGCAAACGACACGAATCTAGAGAGGGTCTTGCAACCCACGGCCACCATCAAGTATGGTCCGCTTGGGGCGCTGCTAAACCGTGATTCCGCCAATGCATAGCATAAAACGCACCACACTGAGCATATCAAATTCTGCCATTGGAGACGTGAAACGCAAGCTTCTACTAATAGATGTGCGCATTTCATCTTCATCAGTGAATAAGCAAACGAGCATGTCAGATTTACGTGCAGCTTGGAAGTCAGCAACCAAGCAAAACACAGCGCGGCCACTTCCGAAACGCTACGAAATGGGTGTGTGGTTCCGATATCAAGTCTACTTGTCGTCAGTCAGATGAGTTGTTTAATTTGCGCACATGAGATAAACAGTCATTTGACAAGTAAATGTAAAACCGACGCCTACAAGTCTGAAGACTACGATTAAGCGTGTTCTATCTAGACAAGAATGTACATTTCTGCATATTTACAAGGGTTAGGGTTAGCAGCGTTTACGTTGATAATCATGTGGGGCAGCAGCTCACTTGTTTATTCCGCGATTGCTTACATAAAGATTCAAGATTTTAAGGCGGAAATTTTGGCGGACAGCCTTACCCAGAGAAAACACGCCGAACTTGCCATCAAGCGCTACCATTCATGCCAAAGGAGAACTGAAATGATACGTCAATCAGCCTCAAGCACGTTCCCGCTATACACACGCAGAATGCATGTTTCTCTCGCCTGCGTAAAAGTATATGGAAAAGGTGAGAGAATCAATCCAATGCCAAAGCTGTGGCATGAGCGGACATGTGCCGGGTCACTGTCGCTATGGTGAAAAGAAGGTTTATGGTTCTGTGCCTCAACAAGCTGTGACAAAGGAACGATGGGTTCTATACAGCTTCTAGAGACACAGCAAAGGGCTTGGCTAGTGTCACGTGTCGTTGGTCCAGGTAAATTGGGGGAACCCGGAACGTTGGGGAGCTATCGACATGTATTCTCGAGGCTTCCAATTGCACAGGTTGCATCACTGTTGCCCAATTTGCCACTGAAAGTTACACACTGCCTCCAAATGACTTTACGTGGATTTGGCTGTTTGGAGGAAAAAGAGACAAAAATATACAGTAGCCACAAGCGCTAGTACCGCCTGAATTTGATTTCTTCCAGGTCAAGTTTCTCTGCCGTAACGCTGTTTTGTCATGGCATTATAGTGAGCCAATCGTACTCAGAGTTGCGCTTCGGCACGCGACATCTATTTAACATGGCCACTGCTGTGCCTGAATCCGCCCATTTACCTCAGCAGACTTGTTTGCTTTAAGCATCGTCAGGACCGGTAGGCCGAGTTTTCATAACGGCATAGAAATGCAACTGGATCGTCGGGGCCGAAAACAGATCTCTATGAACGGCGTTGGTGCGAGACATTGCCACACCCACAAGCTGACATTGTATATTTATTTATGGCTTTGCTTGGTCCCTTGGGGCTTAAAGTTTGCATCTTTAAACGATACAATGGACTCTACGCTTTCGCCAACTGTGCCAACACCGCCTGTCTTATGGGCTTGATATAGCGTTGATGGTCTTCCCACCACCCTAACACCAAACGCTCACCGGTTGTTTCTGGTGCCTGCACAAACGAAGGCTTGCCTTGCGTGTCTGGGTACGACATACATGTCCAAGTCCGGCCTCCCTTTTCTTTTGCGGTTCTGGTAGACTTGGTCCACAATATATTTGCATGTACGCTGATATTGACGATGCTTTGCCATTGTTTGAGGTCCAGACCATGGAAAATGCATGCCCCTACCGACTGAAACTGTATCCCGCCCCGAAGCAAGTCCGTCACCCCTCGACAGCGCCCTAAAAAGCAACAATAAAAACAAAAAGGCGCACAAGAAAACAAGGGAAAATATCAACAAAAAGCAACGCTATTGATAAATAGCGGCATTTAATTGCCAGATGTACAGATACCTGGCCGCGGGCTCGTAATTTTCAATGATGGCAGGTACTTGTGGGTATAGTTTTTGGGAACTTCCACACTGTGCCTATATGTATTAGCAGCATCCAGCCAAAACCACTATCGCCTTCCCTTGCACACCCCCCTCCATCCCTGTTTTAATGGCTAGGCTGGGTTAATTGTTGCTGCCCAGTTCTGCGTTTCCAGTGCCCGCCGGCGACAATCGCTATCAGTATCGGTAGCATTGATTCTAATCTAGGTGCAAAGAAGACTTAAGGTCAAATCAAACATAGTACCTTCCCAGGTAACTATACACGCGGATATATAAATCAACTTGAATCCCCTCACTGAAAACCCTTCCATTTTCCTTTCTTCTCTTCCTCTGTGGCTTCATCCCATCCAAATATTTTTTTCTTTCACTTCAATATCCTGATACAAGAGCTGCATTCCACAGTCTCGAACCTAAGTTTTCCTTTATTATTCTTTCGTGTTTATTAGCAGTCTAACGACACCCATATTCAAAATGGTGAGTACCCTTGCTTTTGCTCTGCTTGTCCGCGATGCTTTGCTTTGATGCTGCTTTATACCAAACTTGGTGTACTTGTGCGGCTCAAGTGGAAGTTTCGACGGATGAATGGAACGGGTTGTTTGTTGCCATCAAGCAGCCTGTGTCGGTCGTAGTGCGGCTTTTGAATATCTATTAGCTTATGAATACGATGCTAACCCAGTCACAGTCGACTTTCACCTCCAACACCGGTACCGTATGTTATCTCACAGAACCGCACTCAAACTCTTGTCCATATTCGTACACGCATACACATAGTCTGTATCGCAGATTTATGTTGCTGCCATCGCCGTCTTACGATGTGACGTGATTTGCTAACCCCTATACAGCTTGCCAAGTACCTGAAGCTTGAGCAGAAGGGCAAGATCATGGCCGAGTACATCTGGATTGACTCGGAGGGTTCGACCCGTTCCAAGTCGAGAGTAAGTTGTTGCCCCTAGCATTCTCCTTGTGATAGTTCTTATCTATGCTTCCGCCGCCCTTGTCTTGCCGTAAGCTTGGCATTACGGAAGCAAACATGCTTAGCGCAGGGAATCCCGGAGGCGTGAGCCATACAGACCAATCGCTCTAGAACACTTTCAGCCCCGCATATTTTGTGCAATCTGCAATCTGCGGTCTGCAGCCTTGACCTGATCTTTGCCTTTGTACGGTGTGCGTGCATTTGTTTGTATTGCAAGCAGCAGCCAAAAGCTGATTGTGGTACCTGGCTTTTTTTTTTTTTTCTTTGGTTGGTGCATACATGCGAGACACGACCCAAAACGAGAAGAGGAGAAAAAAGGAATTCGCTTCCCCCCGAATCGGCTGTCCGGCTATTAGTCAAGATAACGATTTTGCTTGGGTCATGGCCACTATTACTTTTTTTATTTCTCTTCCTCTTTTTCTGGGGCGTCATTTCTGCGGTGGCTATGCATGTGCCGGCTTCTAGCGCTTTAAAGATTCACCACCAAAGACTCGACTGTCATGAGCCGTCAGGCGGGGTTCGCTTTCCCCTTCTCAAAGCACTTGTTTGGTGGGCTGGCATCACGTCAGGGATTCGCACCCTGTCGCGCTCTTGCCAAACACCTGGGCTTGTTGGAGGGCGAAAGCTATCCCGAGGAAAACTGCATCCAACTCTGACACTTCGGGCCTTTGTCGGCTAAATCTTTGGACTTTGACTTGGTCGGCTTGCCATCTATCTTGGTCACGATGAGAGTGGAAGCTAAATCCACTGAACTAAAGCCACACCCAGGATTCCCCACTAATGTGTCATGGTTTCGGAACTAAGCCCCGAAAAAAAAAATCTGTGGGTGGCCAATCAGTGCTAACCAGCTTATCATTTAGACTCTGGACGAGCAGGAGTACCAGCCCTCTGATCTCCCTACCTGGAACTTTGACGGTTCCTCGACGGGCCAGGCCCCCGGCGACAACTCGGATGTCTACCTGAAGCCCGTTGCCGTCTTCCCCGACCCGTTCCGTGGCTCGCCCAACATTCTGGTTCTGTCGGAGTGCTGGAACGCTGACGGCACCCCCAACAAGTACAACTACCGCCATGAGTGCAACAAGCTTATGGAGGCCCACGCCGAGACCAAGCCTTGGTTCGGTCTGGAGCAGGAGTACACTCTGCTGGACATGAGCGACCGCCCCTACGGCTGGCCCGCCAACGGCTACCCTGCTCCCCAGGGCCCCTACTACTGCGGTGTTGGTGCTGGCAAGGTTGTGCAGCGCGACATTGTCGACGCCCACTACAAGGCCTGCCTGTACTCTGGCATCAACATTTCCGGTACCAACGCCGAGGTCATGCCCGCCCAGTGGGAGTACCAGGTTGGCCCTTGCGAGGGTATTGCCAGTAAGTTTGATCTGATGGGGGTTTCCCCTCCCCTAAAACGAAATTGGCGCATAGAAATAAGAGCTAACAAACAAACAGTGGGTGACCACCTGTGGGTGTCTCGCTTCATGCTGTGCCGCATTGCTGAGGAATTCGGTGCCAAGGTGTCGTTCCACCCCAAGCCCATTCCCGGTGACTGGAACGGTGCTGGTCTGCACAGCAACTTCTCGACCGAGGTCATGCGCAAGGAGGGCGGCATGAAGTACATTGAGGAGGCCATCAAGAAGCTGGAGGGCCGCCACGTTGAGCACATTGCCGTGTACGGTGAGGGTAACGAGGCCCGTCTGACTGGCCGCCACGAGACTGGTTCGATTGACAAGTTCACCTGGGGCGTTGCCAACCGTGGCTGCTCGATCCGCATCCCCCGTGAGTGCGGTGCCAAGGGCTACGGATACTTTGAGGACCGCCGTCCCGCTTCCAACGCCGACCCTTACCGTATCACTGGTATCCTCATGGAGACCATTTACGGTCCTGTTGAGAGCAACTAAGCGTCTTGTAGGCAAGGGCTTTGTTGCAGGTTGGGGGAGGTGTGAGTGAGGTCAGGGACAGAGCGATTTTGTTTCTATATCTTGGGATTAATGAGTGAAAGAACCGAGTTGGGTATTATGGGGGCGTTTTGACATGTTTTTGAATTGATTTGCCGCCCTATTGGGGCTTAACGTGTTTTTTTTTCTCTTTTCTTTTCTTTTTTTTTCTTTCGGGGGGTTTGATTTGTTATGATTGTTGTTGGCTACCATGGCCAATTGCAGGCAGGGGATCTGGCGTTTTATCTTGGCAATTTCAGGCGGTGGACACAAACAAGTTGGTGTATTGTGTATGGGGGAGAATTTGCGGTGGCGTATTGTATTGGGCAAGATTTGCGGTGTTGGTGTGTTGTTGGAGAGGATTTGTGGTATACTAACGCATTTATAGTAATGTACTGGTGATTAGATTGTGGTGATGGGTTGCTTGGTGTTGTGGAATGTGCTGGCTAGGAATTCAAGATTTTCTATTTTGGCATCAACAGACTAGACACTCAGAGAAGCAGCTAGTCAGGACTGACAGACGGCCAAAACACAATGACTCTAACAGCAAAACAGTAAGCCAGTAAAAGACAGAAGCTGATGTTTGCTGTCGGCTTGCTGTTGTTTTGTTTGGCGGGCAACTTTCTAGTGGTTTGCGTTTTTGCTCTGGTTTCTAGGTATATTGTTGTTCTCTGGCTTGTGGGGTTTTTGCTCTTTATTTTTTTTTTCTTTCTTATTCTTCGCAACACCATTTGCATTTGCAGCTGTCACTCAACCGGCTTCATCTAATTCATCAATCGCACACTGTGCCATCATTGCTAAGTTGGCTACATCTACTGCTCGTCCTTTTCATCCCGAACTTGGCTGCACGACTGGTTTGTATCTACACTGGGCACTTTGGAAACAGGGATCACGGTACGTCCTGGGTGGCCGCAACAGCTCGATACACCAAGATTCCGGCCTACTGACTACAAGTCCCGTCTAGACGCCCGCTGGCCACCATGTCGGACACTGATATTGACATGGACACGCCCTCGCGCATCGTACCCATGTCCGACTACGACTTAAGCATCCTGCCCAACGACGACACCATCAACGGATACTTTTCCGACGAGTCAATCGACATCACCCTCGACTACGGCTGGGTCGACATTGACGCCAACGGCGCCGACCTACGCCCATGCTCACAAGACCTCGAGACACCACCGCCACGCAACCTGCAGAGCGTGCGTGACGTGTTTTCGGCACTGGTGCAAAGCGCGTTGGATCTCGGCCTCGGCGAGGTGGCGGAGCAGGGCGGCGTCCATGTGCGTGTGGGCACACTCTGCTCAGGCACAGATGCACCCGTGTTTGCGCTCAAGGAAATTCAGGAAGCGGCAGCGACGCTGGGCTACGGCGCGTTGATTTCGTTTGAGCACGTGTTTAGTGCAGAGATTGAAACGTTTAAACAGGCTTTTATTCGGCGCAACGTGAAGCCAACCGGACCGATTTTCCGCGATGTCCAGGAGGTGGCCAAGTACAACTACGCGTAGGTCCAGGCCCAACGACCCCGGTCGGTAACAGTGGACGGAGCTAACTGCCATAGGATGACGGCCGAGGGCTTTGTCGAGCAGGTCAACCACCAAGTCGACCTTTTGGTTTTCGGTTCGTCGTGCGTCGACTTTTCCAGCCTCAACCACAGCAAAAAAGAGCTCGGCAAAGGCACCAAGGTTGACATTTCCACCGCCGACTACACAGTTAAAGAGCCTGGTGTGCAAGAGTTTCTCGAGTCGACTCTAGACATAGTGGATGGCGAATCATCACGCACATTTCTCTCGGTAGTGCTGTACATGAGCAAGCACCGGCCCAGCATTGTCATTATGGAAAACGTCATTAACGCACCGTGGGAGCAGATTGCCGGCTTTTGGTTTGCCAAGATTGGCTACGTGGCCAAGTATCGCAAGTGCAGCTCCAAAGACTACGGCATGCCGCACATCCGTATGCGCGGCTACCTGATTGCCGTCGACTACCGCATGTTTGGCCCGGCCAGCGAGCAAATCGTTGCAGACTAGGACACTGCCATGAACGAGCTTCAGATCCCTGAGCCGGCGCCGTTGGTAAACTTTGTGCTAGAGCCGGGCGACGAGCGGCTGCTGTACCACCGAAACGCACTCAAAAAGGTGGCGCGCTCGGTGCGCATCAGCGACGCGCGCATGTGTCAGCTGCGCCATGCCGAGGCACGCGCGTCCGAGGGCTTGCCGCTAGGCAGTCGGTACACGATGATGGACGACCGAGGGCAGACAACGCCGCGCGAAGACAGCTTTCGCGAGGCCATTATGGAGCTGGGCGACCGGGAAAAGGATCTGCTGGATATCACATATGAGCGCGGGCTGCTCAACAGGTTTGACATGTCGCACAAGCTGCTCATCTACGACATTTCGCAAAACGTCGATCGCTCGCCGGGCCAGCTGGGATGGACGCCGTGCCTGACGCCCAAAGGCAACCCGTTTGTAACGAACCAGGGCCGGCCGCTGCTCGGGCTCGAGGCACTAGGCCTCCAAGGAATTGATGTCGAGCGCATAGTCCCGTCGATCGAGACACAGACACAACTCCAAGACCTTGCCGGCAACGCCATGACGACGACGGTGATTGGCTCGGCGCTCATGGCTGCCATCATGACGCTGGAGAAGCTGCCCGTCAAGTTGCTGGACCGGCCCGCAAACCACTATGCCAACGTGTTTGCCGACGAGACCAAGTCGTACGGCACCGTGGTCAAGGCAGACGGCGACGCAACTTTGGACATTTGCGCCATTCCGCAGCGTCGGCTGTCGCAGCTGGACAATACCAAGGCAAAGCGGCTACGCGAGGTGTTTGTCACGAGCCGTAGTTACTGCCCGTGCGAGGGTGGTGGCTTTACGCGGGAACGCGGAAGTGACTTGTTTATGTGCGCTGTGTGCCACGAGGTGCGCTGCCGCAACTGTATCGGGAACCCTAAGCATCACATGGTCTCGTGGTATCGCCAGGGTCCGGCGCTGCTCAGTCGCGAAGACGCGTACCACCAGGCCAAGATACTGGCCAACCATGCCTTTACTCTATGGAGATTTGGCGACATGCCCAGATTCTCACAGGCGTTGTCGGAGCCATTTGTTGGCGTGCCAAGCCTGGAAGACATGGCGCCGGGCAACATTTCGTGGGACTCTCGGCTCGAGGCGTTGTACCGTGCGTGCTGCGACCAGGTGCGCTACACGCTGGTCACGGTGAACATGGGCCAAGAAATCACGTACGTGTATCAGGCGCGCTTTACATATCTGCACGTGACGTTGCAAAAATTGGGCGTGCTGTGGACCGTGTATATCAAGGACAACTCATGGGTTGCGCGCGAGCACGCCGGCCTGCACGACTGGACCAAGCCATTTCTCCGGGCCGTGATCGACCGGGACGCGCCCAACGGCGTACCATTTCCCGAGAACTGGAGCGTATGGATCACGGACCGTGTGCAAGGCGAAATGACAATAACTGGCGCGCGCAACGGCTACGTGCGGCTCAAGTTTGACGAGGGTGGCCAGTGGTTCGATAGCAACAAGTGGAAGCCTGTCATTCGCTTCCACCCATTTTGGCCGCGGCTCAAGGCGTTGCTCGAGGGCACATACTCGTACTCGGATGTGTGCGCCGTGTCGCGCGGACGCATTCTGGCGCGCCATCGTGAGAACAGCTCGTCAGTCTATGTTTTTGAGGACCCGGGGCTGACGACGGCGCCGGAGCACGATCGCTGGTTTTTGCCATGGATAACCGGCGGCTGCGTAGCTTTGAGACACGCGACGTGTTGGCCATTGTGGAGCGTATGCCGAGTCAGATGCCCGGGCCGGAGCAGACAGCCAAGATTACGGTGCGTGCTGAAGGATGGTGGTCGGATGCGCACCTGGGGGTGCCGGGGTGGCAACCGGAGCCGCTGATGGAGAATTGGCCAGAGCTACCAGATAATGAAGTGAAGTTGCACTCACACATGCTACATGCGGTGGGCCAAGACGGGGGCCGAAACAAAGACAGAGACAAAAAAGGCTGTCAACGCTGCGTGGCCGCCCCCATGGCCACTATCCGTACTGACCTGGCCACGGCAAATTGGCCCAGTCGGCTGCTGCCACAGCTGCTCAAAGCACACAGTCTGACGTACAAAAAGTGCCTCTCGGCCGACGGTTGGCTGATGGTGCCGCAGCGCCTGTACGCTGACGTCATGAGATTCATCTACCACAAATGGAAGCTGGTCATGCCGTCCATGCTCAATTATGTCATCACGTGGTCACCCATTGTCATGCCGTCGTGGGACCCTGTGCAGCGGACGGCCATTAAGCCCGTGTTTGAGCCGTGCCGCACGTGTGCGCCCGAAACACCCCAAGGCGCGCGCCGTGGTCAACTCTGACGGTCGCGTGGTCGAACTGGTGTCGGACCACGACCAGTGCCAGCGCTTCGAGGACAGCCTACGCGAGCGGCCGGTGCCGCTGGTGCTAGAGATTCGACGGGCCGGCGACTATGTCAACGCCAAGGGCGCCTTTGTCGATGCACACATTGACGTGCGCATCAGCGTCAATGTGCAGACGCTGATTCAGCGCGCCAACAGCTACTTGCCCGAGTACTCGTATGCGCTGCCGCCGTGTCTGGACCCGAGCCGCAGCGTACGCGGGCAGCTGGAGCCGTGGTACACGGAGCCGTCGCTGCGCCATCTGCAGCCGTTTCTTGCAGAGGTGCGCGTGACTACGGTAGAGGAGAATGGCGTGCACCCGGACGATATGGCACAGCCGCCGTCATTTGTGCGCAACGGCCGCGCGCTCCGGCCCGACCAGCAGGTGTCGCTATTTTGGATGCTGCATAGCCGCGACTACTCACCCGCGCCGTTTATCGAGTACGAGATTGAAGAGTACATGGCACCCGAGTTGGAGCTGCGGCTGGTTGGCGAGGCTGCCCGCGAAAACTATTCCCGGGGCGCCGTGCTGGCCCACGAGGTTGGCTACGGCAAGACGGTGGTGACGCTGGCCATGCTGGACTTTCGGCGCTGGGCCACAGAGGACTATGTGGCACAGCGGCAGGCCGTGGTCCGTGGCGGAATTGTGCACCTGGACGCGTCGCTCATCATTGTGCCGACCCACCTAATCCGGCAGTGGTGCGCCGAGATTGAGGCGTTTTTGCAAAACACACAGGACCCGTGGCGTGTGCTGGTTATTTCCTCGCGCAAGGAGATGCTAGAGCTTCGGCGCGCTGACATGGAACAGGCCGATATCATTATTGTGTCGTTTGCTGCGCTGCAGTTTTCACAGGCCCGACTGGACAATCTGGCTGTGGTTGGCGGGCAGCTACGCATGAGCGAAAAGGAGGGTGGCCGCAAGCTGGCCGACTGGTATGAGCGCGTGGTTAGCTGGATGCGGCCGGCATACCAGAAACCTACGGGCAGCGGCAGTAGCAGCAGAAGTAGCAGCAAAAAGCGCTCGCCGGACGAGGACGAGCCCGAGTCTGAGGACCCGGATCTGTCGGGGCTGTTTGGACCTGATGCCCTTCTGGCGGCCCCGCGAGACATGGACAACATTGACCGCGACACGGACGAACATCTCCGACAAACGACGGCCGAGGTCAGCGCGGCGCAAAAGGCACAGGTGCAGCAGAGCTCGCGCAAAGGCCTCAGCAAAAAGATTGTCAGCGAAGACGTGGCGCGACTCCAGCAGACGTGGCGCAAGCGCGTGGCACGGCCCAGTCGGCTGTGGCGTGACGCCAGTCTGCTTGAAATGTACTCGTTCACGAGCATTGTATACGACGAGTTCTCATACTCGGAAGAGCATGTGGCGCTCTTTTTCCGCTGCGCCATGGCCTCGTCCAAGTGGATTCTGTCGGGCACGCCGCCGCTAGCCCATCTTGGGCAAGTCTGCGAAATGGCCGGACTTCTCAATGTGCACGTGGCGCGGGAGGAACCAGCTATCCCGGGCCATCTGCCGCGGCTCACACAGGGCCCGTCGACGCGCGACATGACACAGTCGGAGCGGTTCCGGTCGTATCAGCAGATCAAATCGACGGCATTTGTGGCGGAGCGCGACGACCAGGCGCGCAACTTTCTACACCATTTTGTGCGGCGCAACTGTGCCGTGCAGGGCGACTACCGGCTGACAGAGCTCGTAGTACCTGTCACGATGAATTCCATTGCGTCAGTCATGTACCATGTGGCGCAGCAGACGCTATTTGATGCCAAGTGGGTGTTTGACGATGTCCAGGCGACCTGCGCGAGATGATTGGAGAGCTGGCCGGACCGCGCGTCGATCGCCAGGGCCGGCCAGCCGCCATCTCGACCAAGAGGTATCTGGCCGTAGCCACCGAGGCGCTCATGGTGTATGCGTCCAGCCGTGTCATGGAGCTCCTGCAGGCCATGGAGTCGCCAACGGTCAAGCTAGACCTAGACGACAAGGCGCAGTACAGCGTGACATCGCT
>JACYXV010000290.1:0-17360 GCA_016859225.1 Thielaviopsis cerberus | reverse complement strand
AAGAAAAAAAAAAAAAGAAAAAAAGAAAAAACGCCGTATCTGAAGTTGAAAATACCCCAATGCCCCGTCCCAGATTCGTCGTTGTGTCGGCAAATGATGGTGACGTAAAAAAAAAATCAAGCAGAAAAACAGAAACAATACCAACGTGAGAAAATGGCGGCCAGCCAGGTGAAAACAAAATGGATATAACCAGCCTCAAATTGCCATGTTCATTGGTGGGCAATGCTTGGCTGGACTCAAGCACCAACATCGAGAATTTCAATCTCAGGAACCTCAGCCGCCGCCTTTTCAGCAGCAGCCTTCTCGGCCTTGGTCATCTTGGGCTTGCGGGCAGTACCACCACGGCCACGGCCGCGGGCAGCCTTTTCCGCAGCCTTTTCCGCCTTTTCAGCGGCCTTTTCGGCAGCCTTCTCGGCCCGCTCCTTATCGCGCTCGGCCTTGGTTTTACCGCCGCGGCCACCACGGCCAGCACCACGACCACGCTTGGAGGGTTCACTACAATATGTTAGTAGATGCATAAATAGCGACAGATATGAAGGGATACACATACGGAGCCACAGGCTTTTCCGGTTCGCGCACCAGAGGACCAGAGTACACAAAGAAGCCGTCACGGCTAGCTGCAGCTTGCTCCTCCCAGAGCATCTCCGAGTCATCAACAAAATCGTCATCTCTGTCGTACTCGTCCTCCTTGGATACACGCTTCTTCTTGGCAGGCTTGGCTGGAACGTCGAGTCCGCTGTTGGCCGCCTTCTCAAGGTTACTAGCCTCGGGATCGGACGCGTCTTCAGACATGTCGTCGTCGCCAGACTCCTTGTTACCAAGGGTCTTTTCAAGCGATGCCGTAGCAGCGGCAATCCGTGCTTTGCGGTCTCTCTGCGCAGCTAGGCGCGGATGTAAAGCATCCCAGCCGTAACGCTCTTCGGCCATGCGCATGAAGTTGACGTACTTGTTGGTCTCACCAGGAACAATGGGAATGGAAAGGTAAATGGTGGGAATCTGCACTTCCTCGCCGGGCTTGGCCTTTCCAAAGTCGAGAATTGAGCGCTCATCCGTCATCTCAACGTCCTCATTGGTCTTTTGCGACGAGCCAGAGTTGGCTGGCTTCTCCTTGGCTGGCTTTTCCTTGGCTAGCTTCTTGGCTACCACGGCAGCGCCAGACTCCTTTTTGCCGTCAGCCTTGGTGGTAGACTTTTTAGCCGGTGGCTCAGCAGCCACCATCTTGGGCGGGAGCGCCTTGCGCTCCATAATGGGCGAAGGTTTTAATGAAGGGACTTGCATCGTCGACTTGGGTGCGGAAGTAGGGCCGGGCTGAGAAGACACAGGAACAGACGTTTTCGCAGGAAGAGTCGAAGCAGTAGGCTTAGCATGTGTTTGGGCAGGAGATTTCAAAGGAGGAATTGTGGGAGATTGCTGCACCTGGGTCTGCTGTATCTGCTGTTTGCTAGTTTGAAGGCTGGGGTGGATGGGCGTTTTGGTGGGTGTTGGCTGTGGGGAGGCGGTAGCAGGCACAGGATCCATTAGGCTTGCAATTGAGGGCGAAGCGCTTGGCCGGGCAGTCGCAGATGTAGTGGCAGGCACAGCGGCGGTGGAGACGTGCGGCGAGGTTATTGTCGAGCTGTTGGTTCCGTAGGGATCACGTGCCATCATAGTGTCGCGAACAGGGTCGAAATTGCCGCGGATCGGGTCGTAGCTCTGGCCGCTAGTCCGAAGAGGAATCGATGTCAAGGCTGTGGGTGGGTCGTCGTTGAGAATACTGCGCATGGAAGCATCACGACGAGGAATTTTGGTAGGCGGTTCTTGTGAGGCGGCCTGGGGGCGGCTAGACATGCCAGAGGCAGAAGTTGGAGTGTTGTCGGTGGGCGCCATGTCCATCAGGTTGGCAATATTGGACTGGTGCGTGGAAGGCGAAACAATGGATGCTTTGCTGGGGTCGGCTTCGTCGTCGGTGCCAGCAACAGAGGCAGCCTTGCGTTTGCGGGCAACAGGAGACGTGTTGGGATCGCGAGGTTTTCTAGTACGCTTAGGCTTGGAATCGCCTTCGGCTTCGGGGGATGACTTCTTAGTAGTCAAGCCGGGTTTGCGGCTAAGCTTTTTGCGAGGAAGACTGGCAGGCGTCAACTGTTGAGGATCGTTTCGGCCGACTAAGAAGCAAGAAGGAGGCGATTCTCCAAGGTACACAATGTCGTCCATTGAAGGTTATTCTAAAAGGGATTAATCGGCAGGCAGACTGGGTGAAAATGCTGGCTGTGCGACGGTAGGATTGGTAGCGACGATATGATGGGAGTTTTGGCTTTGAAAGACTCAAAGCGTGAGAAAAGCGGCCTAAAAAAAACAAGAGGCAAAACGAGCGCGATGAAATTGCAAGGAAGAGTAGAAGAAAGGTCCAAAGGAGCCAAGGGCTAGAGCTTATATCAAAGCAGAGCCTAGCAAAGGTCAGGAAGAAGAAAAGCAAGCGATTTAATGCAATGCAACAAAAAGGCCAAATCAAAGAGAGGCAAAGGAGAGGAAAGAGAAACACGGCACAGGGAACCAAAAGATCTAGCGTATCATGGCCAAGGCGATGGCAAAATAGAACGACACAAGCCAGCCGGATTGGGTCGAATGGCAGCCTGATTGTGCTGGATGGTCAAAAGGTCCTTTGTCTATCTGGACGTGTCGTTGGGACTGAAGCTTGTCAAGAACAGTAAGCCGGCTTTTTTTTAAAGCAAAAAAGCTGCAAGGCTGCAAGTTAAAGAAACTTGTCTGCCACTAAGCTAAGTGAATACTTGCTTAGCTGTAAAGCGGGAAGGGCTTTGGGTTCAACGGGGTTGGCCAATCAGCAGAGGTTACTGACAGCAAAACACACTGCAACTGCAATGTGCTGTACCTATAATGTGGTGTTTGGTTGGTGGGCCTAAGCCTGGAACCTAGAGTTTGAATGCTGTCTGCAAGGTTCAAAATGGCAAGCGACAGCGCCGGACAAGGCAAGCC
The DNA here is from genome assembly GCA_016859225.1 of Thielaviopsis cerberus. Taxonomy (NCBI): domain Eukaryota; kingdom Fungi; phylum Ascomycota; class Sordariomycetes; order Microascales; family Ceratocystidaceae; genus Thielaviopsis; species Thielaviopsis cerberus. The sequence goes on along the minus strand of JACYXV010000290.1, from coordinate 14,390 downwards.
GACAGAGGGAGAAAGAAGAAGGGAAAAAGAAAAAATGGAGACAGAGACAGCCTGGGCCAATCAAATAACAAAGTTGCACTGTACTGTACTGCACTGTACGTTGTAGCTGTAAAAAAACAAAGGTGGGCAAGAGGTGTGTGGGGTCTGTGCGTCGCAACAACAGCTCCTTCAAAGATTTTGGTATTCGCCAAGTTCTGAATAGCCTCACGAAAAAGCCGCGATAGTGAGCAAAAAGAGGCAAAAAAGGCCTCCACCAGCCAAATTTTCAGTATTGCGAATATTTTGATCCGCGAAAGAAGACGTTCGCAGAGCGATATTTGCGCTTTCAAAGACACAAAAATAAAGAGGAGAATTCGGCGCTTCAAACAATAGCAACGATTTGATGCAAAGGAGATGGCGCAGATGTAAAAAATGATGGTTTTTGGTCGACGTGGGTTGCGATTGCGGGTGGCGGTGATGGTAGAAAGTGAGGCAGGAAAAGGGGTGTTGGAGAGGGGAAAATGAAAGAGCCAGAAGGACAGGAAAAAAAAAGTGGCAGATTAGATTGATGGGTGAGATGTGAGAGTAGGAGGGAAAAAAAAAGCCTCGGGATGCGTTCGCTCTTTATTTGGGGGGAAACAAACGAAGGCCATAATAGAATACAAATCAAAATCCAACTAACGGGCTTTTTGGAATGTCGGGGGAAAAGGGAAATATAACAGTGGCAGTTTCAACTCAACACCAAGAGAGAAAGGCGAACAAACGAACGAACGAACGGGTAGATACAAATCAGGACAAACACCATGCAAAGGACGTCTTGGACAAGAGGCTAATGGAAACCCCAAGTCAACCAAGACTAAAGGGGGGAGAGGGAGAGACCCAGGCTGGTTCGCTTTCCTCTGCTCTGTCTCGTTCCCGTCAACTTCGGCTTCAACCTACGTCTATAAGAACGCCCAGTCGTCTGTTATTCTTCTCACTCATTTCCCTGGAGCTTGTTGGACTGACTGATACTACACCAGCCAGCCTAGAAGCACGCCAAACAAGCAAGGCTTTACCTCCCTTACGGCAGCGATCCGCAACGCAACGCACACGCAGACGGTCAGATAGACGGTGTCAAAGCAGTAAGTCAAGTACCAAGTAGAACAGGTCAGCCAGACCCAGGCAGATGAGACGGATTTCCCGATGTCCATTACTTTATAGCAGAGCCAAGGCCACTAGCTGTATGTACCAAAGTACACACACACGCATATATTTGGGTCCTTGCCTATTTGAGTGTCAGTAAAAAGACAAGCTAGGCGGTAGGCTGACGTTCGTCTGGGCCCCAAGTTCAAGTCAAGGCCCATACAAAAGGAAAGGGTAAAGGAAAATGAAAAAAATAAAAAATAAAAATAATTCAAGTAAAATTCAGCTAAAAGGAAGGAAAACACCCGAGAGGTACTTCACGCAGCCAATCACAGACCGCCCTGTCCCATCCACGGCGGGGTGTAGCCATCCAGGCTAAGACGACGCATTTCTAGCGCCCTTGGTAACTTTTTTACCCAACATGCCGAAATGCCGGGTGACTGGAAAAACATGGACATCTGTCTGTTACTCTGTCCCGCAGCATTTTCGTCGCCCTGTTGAATTGGATACCTCCATTGCCCTTTTACTTGAGCTCCCTATTGCCCTTTTGCTTGAGTTTCCTTTTGCTTGAGTTCCCATTCCCTTTGGCTTGAATTGCCCATCGCTAGCTGCGCTGCTGCTGGAACCCCGTATCACCAAGGGACCAACAGCGGGCGGGACTACCCCCAGTTTTTATTCTTTTTTCTGCGGGTCTTCCTGCACAGTGACAGCACAAGTACTGGGCATACACTTGAGCCGTGCCGGGAGGCGTGGCGGCACTGTCCTGCGCCAGCCTTTTTGCATTTGGCAGGAGCGTAAACGAGACAATTTGTGGATCAAAGCTGCAGACGAACAAAAGAGAGATAATCTTTAGTTGTTTAGTTGTCCGCTACCTGTGGCTGATAACTGCCAAAAAGTCATGGTCTTGATAGCAGTCTGTCTAATTTATGTACATGCACATTTTTGAGGAAATGCACATGTCAGCTTTAAGCAGCTGTATCAAGTCCATATCACGCCTGCACTTCCGTACCTTGGTGGGCTCATGCCACTGAGCGCCATCTCCTGTCCACAGCAAGTTTCCTGCCTTTTTTCATGCCCTTTTGTCAAAAGACATGGGCAGTAAAGAAACTTGGTTAGTCCAGGGTGGGGTACAGTTCGTCGCTTCTCATTGGCTAGATTGCCTCCCGCGTCTGCTGCGCTTCTGGAAGGCTAATCGATACGCGATCAGCGGCCCATGCGGGTGGGGTGTGTCCAAATGCGTGCTTCAAATTCATAATTCAATGCACCGTGTGTGTGCGCACCCCCAGTACTGTCTGCAACATTGTACAGTATATTAATTTATATGTGTATTCACGCTTGGCTTGTGTGCTCTAACAAAATTCGAGCAATGGTTGGCTACTCAACTGCTACACGCTAGCACAGGCTCAAGTCTAGCCCACCCTTTTTTTTTCTCCCGCTTTCCCTTTGTGCATGCGCACGTGAATACCCGAAGATAGCCCGCTTGCTGCGTCATTCTACAGCTTGTTCCTGTTTCTGCATCTGGATGGGATGACACATTTTTCCTGCGCCAAAGAAAAATAAGATAAAAAAAAAGTTAAAGAAACACAGTTGCCACTGTACCCTCTTCATGAATAAACTTTTTTTTTCTATAAAAAATTAAAAATCCGTCGCATCATTACTTCGCCATCACCTGCCAAACTGTTTTGCCCAGCAGCAGTTCAAACAAGAGCGTCCCATGTCCCCTGGGAATGACGATCATGCAAGGACGTAGCACGATGTGGGTCCCGCTCCAGTACCTAAAGGGGTTTGGCCCTTTGTTTTGTTTGGTGACCTTAACATTCTTAAATTTGGGCCAGTAAAAGTGGGGCTGCTGTTCCCACCCAGAAAAAATGAAGCTAATCTGGGGGCCAGCTCCCTCTATTTTTAACAAAGCATAGGAAAAAAGACGAGCCTCAAGTAAGGTCACCAGGTGGCACCAAGTGACAAGAGCTGCCACGACGCTAAAAAAAAAAAAAAAAAAAGCCTGATTAAAATTAAACGGCACAAAAGTCACAACAAACGACGGCAGTTGGCAATTGGCAGACGACGGGGAAACGCGGAACAGCGCAGCATTTCAATGAAGCGGAAGCGATTCAAGCAGCAACGCAGTTTAATCACAAGCCCAACCCATCAAATTCCTTGGAAAGTTAATCAGAAGAAATACGGCAGTTCATACTATGGTCCTTGCTGTCCGACGACTGTTTCTTTTTACCAACACCACCAAAAAAAAAGAAAAAAAAAAAAAAAAAAAAAAAAAAAACTAACTTTATAACATCGCTGACTTGTCCCAGATCACTACGCAGCTCTCCGCCCTGACCCCGCCAACTACATCACCACTCAAGCCTTTTTATCTTTTCACTCAGCGGAGCAAAATATTAAGCTCTCCCATGTTGTATCGACCTCCATACTATCGATGCTCTAATCAGCGGCCTGCTTGGTTCAGCAGGCGCAACCTTGCCGCCATGCTGGTACTCACTAACGCACGCCTACATGTTTTCCGTGAAAGTGCTATGATCACCCCTCCATTTCGCTGTAAACAATATAATGGCAGTGTATATATGACTGCTTTGGCCAATCTGCTTCCAGATTGATTAGGCTCTGGGCCAGGTTCGTCATGGTTGATTCCAGGCTGGTCCATTCTATACTCAGAATTCCTTTGGTTCTTGTTGTACAGCTGGTTGGCCAACCCAATGCTCGACATCTCCGGCGCTTATCCTGCTTTTCAAGGAAACTCTCGTACGCAATTTTGCTTGCCTTGCGTCGCAAATAGATGCCTCTCATGGCAAGCAGTTGCTGGCCCTTTGCACTCTCCGTCTCCAGTGCCAGCACATGTACCTGGGACACATTGCGCACATCAGCCCATGAATAAGCCAACGTTAAACGACAACATCACGACAACGTGCTTGATGTCCGGGGGCGTTGGCGGTATCAGTCCTCAAGGATCAGCGTGGTGTTGGCAACAGCAAGGTTAACCAGCTCTAGAAGGTTGCTTTGGATATTATTAGCATATGCTTCTTCCTTCCGCCAGAAACAAGACGCAAAGTATCAGCCTTAAGACGATGACGCCGTATTAAACACATGGACCCAGCGTCCTGGAAATTTCGTCAAATACACTCTCCTCTGCGACATCCAGCACAACGACCGTCTCCAGCGGCTTGCCAGCAGACTAGACCTCGAGAAAACCAGCCTTGCCCTCGGAGCGCATCGTAGTTACCTCGTGGCCCTTTTTGGGCAGCAGGCCCACAATGCGCACGGCAATAAAGCCCGAGCCGCCTGTTGGATGTGGGCTATCAGCCGTCTGATTCTACTAGGACTGTCAAAGCTCGGTAACATGGAGAAAGGGCTGGAAAAACTGCTAACAAGAATTCTATCCATTTTGAAATGTGAAGTAACATGAACTGTGAGTCGCAGTAAATCCAAAGGACAGTCAGCATCAACCCTTCACCACTCGTTCTGCTTTATGCCCCACTTCTCCATAAGACCTGACGTCAAAGTACCCATCTTGGATGTATTGTTAGACACTTACAGAGTGAAGCTAGGCTATAGGCTGTCCACCATCATGCCAAACGAGATTGCTTATATACTTGACAGGAGTAAGGTAGGCATTAGCTACTTTCCGCTGTTCTTGAACATAACAATAGCGGGTTTTCAGCTTCACATAAATGCATAACATGTTTCTCGCAATTATGACACATTTTCACTCTATAGGTGGCGTAAGAAAGACATATTAGGGTTATCTGTGTTATCTCTTAATAAGAAGTTTGCGCTCCAAGTTTATTTTGCCTCTACCTTTGCAAGCTACTATCCATTACGAGCCAATTTTGGGAATGCCAGAGATGCAAACAAGCTGTATTATTATTAAGAAAGCCAGTAGAACCCGTCAATACCAAAGACAAAACACCGTTTTTACGTTGAGTAACAAGTCCACAATAGTAGCAGAAAAATAACATGAAAACAACCTCCAACAAAACAAATTAGAAAAAAAAACTAACCTAGAAATATCAACCAGCGCTGACTAAATGATTTTTTTTTACAGCAGACTTGAACAGAAAACAGGAAAATAAACTTTGAGAAAAAAGAAAGAAGTAAAATAAAGTAAAATAAAACAGTCTCAATAAGCGCTGCGTCATTTTTCAAGAAACAAGAAAAGAAATTGGCAACCAGAGTAAGTAGCCCAAGTGTTCCCAATAACAAAAATGCAAGCCACACCACTAAAAGAACGTGGGCTTCGTCAAGACGCGGTACTCCACGTAGTCTTCGCCATTGATGCTGATAATAGTACCTTGAGAGACGTGTCTGTCCTTAAACGGACCTGCCTTCTTCTTTTCGTACTTGACTCCAGCATAGATAATGGCATCCTCACTGTTAATCGTCGAACGCTGACGCTCCATATCGGCAGAGCGCTGTCGCTCAATTTCAACAGTCCGCTGACGACCGAGATCGGCGGTGCGTTGGCGTTCTTGCTCCATAGGCTGTTGTTGGTTCAAGTCCTTATGCGACCAGCTATCAAGGTGGCGAAGCGGCACCTTGTTGGGAGTATCGTGAAATCGCATACGAACTCCGTTGCCAGGCGGCTGAATAGTCGCAGTGACGGGTGCAGGCATTGTATGGGAAATACCAGGGTCGACATTAACGGCAGCAAAAGCTTGCGATGCAATACTGGTGACATTGGCATTGGGTGTAGATCCTGAGGCTGAACTCTGGCCGTTGTAGGAAGAGATGTTGGTCATGTTGGCTATGGGAAGCTGATGCGAAGGCTCAGCGGAGCGAGGGTCATTTATCGCACGGAAAGTTGAAACGCGCGAATCAGGAAGAGAACGGCGACCCGTTGAGGTGCGACGCGCGTCTTCACGAGATGCTGTAGCTGTTGGGGCAGGGCGAAGCTCGTGATATTGCTGAGTGCCGGAGCTAATCTGGGGAACAAGATGAACCTTGTCGTCCGGCGGCTTGGTCATCATGACAATTTGTCCAGTGCGGAAGCCATGGGCAACACGTGCCTGTGCTTCCTGGACAGCAAAAGTTTCATTGGTATGGCGCTCTTCATCGCTCTCGCCACGATCAATTTGCCACTGGCGAACACGGCAATATTCCTTGACTTCGTGGCGGCTCATGCCCAGTATATGAGGTTCGAGAATAACCTCCTCATAATGGATCCAGAGCGCGCCAGCACCAGAAGGAAAATTGCCATCGACAAAGCGCCCGTCACGAGTCTCGCGAACAACCTTGACGCGAAACATGTCGTTTTGCCCGAGAATACCATAAACAGCATGGCGGTCACGTTCCTCAGGCTCACTAGAACCGTGCCAATACCCAATGAGAATTCGGGTAGGCCGCGTACCGGGGAGCGGATCGAGGGGTTGCAGGTTTTGTGCAATGCCGACAGAGGTAAACGGAATTGGGCCGACGTGGTGGTTAGTCTCATTGTGGGCCAGAGGGACAAAGCCGTGATCAGTGCGTCTTCTCTTGGCAGCAGCAAAAGGACCGACAGGCTGCTCAGGAATGTCGGCGCCGTACGCAATTGGCATGCCAGAGTCGGGTTGAGAGCCATACTTGACGCGACGAATCGCCTCTTGAACCGCTTTATGGTCGGCTTTAGCAGAATCGCTGGCGGAAGGCTCGCCATCCATGATCTCAGAGCGAATCTTGACGTATTCCTTGACCTGGGCTTGATCAAGACCAACCAAATGGTCCTCAAAAACAATTTGCTCAAACGGGACCCAGCTTCCACCCGAGGGCATGGGATATTGAACGGCCACTGGGTGGCCCTTGCGCGTTGTTGTCTGGACCCGAGTCCGGAGGCGGTCACGGGTGTCAATAAAGCAAACAACACTATGCTTTTTTTCGATCGAAGGGACAGACGACGCACGCCAATAGCCAACCAAAACAAGCCTGGCAGTATTAGTCTGGCCGGGGCGACGCAGCGGGTGATGAGGAATGGCCTCGTCGGCTGCACTAGTTTCCTCTGGCGACTTCTCAGTTTGATCCTCAAACATCGAAGATCGCTTACGTCTCGTGTACAATGCGTTTCTGTCGTTGTTACCGGAGTTACCACCGTTGGCCTGTTCTTCATCGTCAGAAATGACGTGTGGGGGAGACCCGCTGGCAACGGTTTCAGCTGCAACCGAGTCTTTGGGGGTTTGAGCTTTGAGATAACTGGACGGAGGACTCATAGAGTCGCTTGGAGGAGGACTGAGGTTGTCTTCGTTATCCTCTCCGTCGTCGATGATGATTGGAGACATGGTGCTAGAGGGGATGTTAATTACCGAAACAACGAATGCTTGACGAATAGTGGCGGGAGGTCATGGAGAAACAGAGCTTTAAAGAGAAAGCGGATCAGGGTTAGAGGAGGGGGGAGACAGAGGACAATGACAGAAGTTGAAGGGGGAATGGGACTTGGAAAAGTCTGTAAGTGGACCTCAACCTTGTTGTTGTCACCGCTTTGGTTATTGCTGTTGCCAAACTTGGGAACAGTACTTGGGCCAACTTGCTAGAGCCAATAAACAACTTATTTGCGCTTTCCTTAGAGTGATGGGTAAGGGAGGAAATGACGGTCAATAAATTGTGGTAGTAACCAAGAGCTGAATACGCAAGGCTAGCACAGTTTCCATTACTTATCATGGGATTACCGGTAGAGTTGATGACTGCTGAGTCCTAGCAAAACTTTGTACAGGCGACCACCCCCAAAGAATAGAAGTTAGGAGGGGGGAAGAGGGAGAAGTAAGGTCTTATCTCCAAACATACAAGAAAATGGAGGGTAACAAGTCAAGAACAGACACAAGACTAAGAATTGATTGGCTTTGGACGGCGTAGCTTGAATGTGAAAAAGAATATGAACGACGAGGGAGCGTTTGAATGAGAAATAGAGTCCGAATTGGCTGTGTATTACAGCAACAAACAGCTTGCGGCTTTGTGCAACGATGAGGGAAAGAGAAAAACAAAATGAAAATGGCTCAACGGGCCTGCATGGCCTCATGTTTAGAGTACAACAAAATTGAACATGTCGACTTGTCTGACACAAATGCGTTGGGCAGGCCACAGAACAACAGCGCGACTCTAGTGATTCTTTCGTTTCCTTTTCATAGGATATACAGTGAAATATGGTAGAGCAGGCAATGTACACTTGTGCAATAGAGATGGAGAAAAAGGATCGTAAGAGGAGGTTGTAGGGGGATAGAGGCTGCCAATGGGTCCCAAGAAAAAACGATTGGGTCAAGGCATCAAGGTGCGCGTGAGATGAAATGGATGTGAAGGGTGTGCATGAGAAATTAAGTTTCTTACCTCGTGGGTTTTGCCAGGGCCTCGATAGATTCAGTTGGCGGAGGTTGATTTAACGCTGCTGCAGATTCGTCTGCGTTGGTATCCGCATCTATCTCAATCACACCTTCTGGAGCCATATCTTGAGCTGGAGATGGAGCTGAATTTGCGGGAGACGGTTCAGGTGGCGCGCCCATCCTTCCTTGCCGATCCGACGGAGTACTCTTCTTGGCGTCAACGGAGGATACTTGGATAGGCGAAGCGTCACGAGCGGGAGCTTCATGTTGCACGTCGGTATACGCTTCAACAGACACTTCAGGCGATGCGGCAGAGACGACCGAAGCTGGACTCGAGCTTTGGAGGCCATCGAGGATGTCAAATCTGGCCATAACGTCTGTCTGGAGAGAACAAGCCGACGGACGATACGGTACGGTGCGATGAGCTGAGGGTATGGTATGTGTATTCTTGATTGAGAAAGAGCCAAGCCAAATTGTCGCTGGGACAAGAAATACGGTTGGCAATTGTCGCTAGGCGAACAAATATGCGACTAAATGAGAAAAATTGATGAAAGTAAGAATGATTAAGATGAGATAGATGGAAGAAGAGGAAGAAGAGGAAAAATTGAGGGAGAGCGAAAAATGACACAATGAGCTAACTAGAAACCCCAGATTAACTGTGGCCGGCAACTACACGAGTGGAACACAAAGCCAACCCTGTCTGTGTGTACGGCACTAACTCAGAAGGCAAGAACATAACTGGGACAAGGAAATAAGAGAGTTGGTTTCCGCAAGTGAACTTGGCTAGGGAGTGGATATTTGGGCAATGACTAATTGTGGCTTCTTCTTCTCTGAAATATTCGTAAGAGTTGCATGGGAATGTTGGAAAAAAAATACCGGGACACAGAATTTGCGAGCAGAATCAAAAATCAATTGCCGTCGATTATAGCGTTTTGACGCCGTATTGAGTTGCGTCTGCTACGACTAATTTGTATGCACACGAATCAGGAATCAATGTAGCACGGGAACAAAAGGAAAGTGGCAGAAAATGAAGGAAGCCCGGGATGGAATGAGTTGATGGCAAAAACAGCAGCTACTTGCACTGCGCCTTGTATCTTGTATGCCAACTTTGTACTAGCATTTCTTATTATTGTTGGTTGCGTGGTTGTTGGTTGTTGGCTGCGTCCCACTTATTTTTAAGTGCTCAAACCGACCTTGGTCTGGTGCGGGTCTGGTGGCAAGGAGCGGGCACAGATTGCCTGGTGTAGTGACAAATCACGTTAAGTTTTAGAGGGTAGGCACCTAAATAGCAGAGATTGAGTTGGAAAAAAGATAGCAAATGCGTTTTGATTTTACGACGCATTGTGTCTCCTTGATTCTTCCATTTTCCCATTTATTCATTCCATCTTGCATGTGATGAAAACACTCGGATTTTATTAAAAAAAAATAAAGAAGAGAAAAAGAAGAATAAATACTGGGCATACCGCTGAAAAGCCATAAAAAAAGGCAAGACAGAAATTAAATTTGATGCTCATGACAGGTGCGGTGCAAACTGTGCGACGATGGCGAATGATGCACAATACTAGCCAACCAAGTCCCAAGTCTAGTGAAGGACTTGGTCGTCAGCCTAGCTAGACCTGGTTGGGGTCGAGTTGGAAAAAAATTTAGTTTTGTGTACCAATAAATCACGTCAACAAAGCACTGCCCAGAGCCCCTTGGTTTCTTGCTCCCTTTATTCGTGTCCTATCAAAACTGGAATCCTACCTCTGGCCTTGTCGCTTTCCTCAAGCTCGGCCCAGATTCACAATTTCTGCAGCTCAACAATTATGAGTACGGTTCTAAACTGTACCGAGGGGCAGATTGCATAAAGCCACCACGCACCTATAAGATCATGATGCGATGTCACCAGTTCATGGCCGAGTTAGTAATAGGACGTTAGACAACAATGACGGCAATGGGTGATGATTAATTGAATAGAAATACGAGACGAATTGAAAAAAAAAAAAAAAAAAAAAAAAAAAAAAAAAAAAACCGTCCATTGACATTGTATTTGCTCATTGCCCATTGCGCTGTTTTGTTTTCATTGTTGCTCAATCAAACAATGCATAACGTGACTCAAAGCTGGGCATTTACAGTGCGTCCTGTGCTATCTTGTAATGCTGTTTCAAGGGAAGTTGTGTCAGGGATAAGAAAACTGGCGACTCAGTATAGTAGAGTACGACGCAATGAGTTGAGCATAGGGATGAAGAACCGAGTCAAATATAGCTGAGACGGGTTAGTCGGCTCGAGGGAGGAGCAAGTCCGATGTGAAATATGTGGGAGGCATCGCTGCCTTTTACCACACGATATGACTGACAATACGACAAGTAACGGAAAAGCGAGGCTGCAGTTAGAGTTAACTGTTATCAAGATGCAAATCACAAACAGTGTGATCTGATCTTGTTAGAGTGTCTAGCAAAACACCCATTTTTCTTTGTGCCACACGAAATACAACTAGCCATGTATACAACTATCAAGCACCAAATAAATAGTGTTTCATCGTTCTGGACAAAAGGCTGTGAAACAAAATTTTCATGCCAGCATATTGTGCAATTTATTACAGAGTGATTTTGCTTATGTTTATTTAGTAAGCGGCGCAATATTTTCTTCGTCGAAATGAGGTTTGCTTTTAGGTGTCGCCAAGTAGAAATGAACAAACCCCGTGGACCGCCAAGCCTTGCATATCAGGCTGACCTTTACCTTCCAAAGTCTTCTCGAGGACAACTTATTTGCTCAACATTGTCTCACTCATTGTCTGATCATCTCGCTGCGAAATTCTTGCTCGGTCACTTTTTGTCATTGTACAAACGGCCAATTGCCAGAGGTAGGGGTAACTCCAATATCTTCTCTATTCATGGCTTAATTCATAAGACATGATCCTAGCTAGCGTTTATTTCACACCAGCCTCAGGACACAATCTTAGAAGCGGCTTCTGTGAGTAATTACTAAACATTCAGTAATAGGTAAGCCATAGCCCTCTTAGGAAGATGGCTTCTAACATTATTGCCATACTATTTTTCCTTCTTGCATAAACATTTCTACGAGCCCCTCCCCCCCATCTATATTCCTTGCGTTATTAGTGAATGTAATCCTGGTGCTTATGCAGGGCTTTATACACGATACACAAAGTGTTTACAATATATCACACAAGTAGGTACTTGTAAATTCATTCACTCAAGCTTAGTTACTGACTCTTGTGCCTTGACGTTGTCGCTATCATCTATGCATGGTTCCTCTGTTACTTATGATCGAATAATGCCTCCTGATTTAACACTTAGCACAGCTTCAATCTTGGTGCAACCATGTACCGATTCAAGTGTGCACAGTCTCTTCCAGCTATAGTTGTCTTGTGTAGACGTTTCCAATCTTACAACAACAAAACATGCCAAATTATTCAAGAGCTCCTCACGTCGTGGCATAAACTATGCTGTGTAGATCTGGTGATCCGGCATTCTAAAACTTGCAGCCTGTACATGTGTGCATACTAATCGCCTGAGGATGCTTCGTCAATATAATGCCACCCTACTGCATATGCGGATGACAGCAAGACTACGTCGCAACCGCTTTTACTACACCCGGGTTACATGAACGGACTCGCTTCATTGCCCCGCTCAATCCATGCTAAAAAAGCTGCATCTGTTAAGCAAGTAATAACGTCGGCCTCTAAATGGCCATGAAAACAAGATCAATACTACTCGTATGGTTGAATCCGCTATTGAGAAACAACGTAAAGGCCCTTATCCAGCCTTAAAGATAGGCACCTGTACGCTCTATTTTATATGGCAAAATACATAGACCATGACAACGACACAGCTTAACCGCCTCTCCCACGCCCACGCCCTCCTCTTCCTCTTCCTCGTCCACGACCACCACGTCCTCCACCGTTCTTCCGCCCACGTGGATTTCGGGGCTGATCAAACCTCGGAACCTGAGACTCCAGTGCAAATGCCGTCTCTGAGAAGCGCGAAAAGCTAATGATGCCACAGTCGACCACGGCGACGAGAACATTGCGATGACCGTGCTTGAGCCGTTGATGCATTCTGCCGGGGCCCTGCCACGACTCGAGTGGCGGCGAGTACGGAGTGCTTTCTAGCAGGGCAGTGATTTGGTCGAGAGTTGGAATTGTCGTGTCCTTGGCGTCCACCACGCAGACTCGAAAGTCGGGCGCGCGCGGCTTGCCCTTGGTGAATGGTGCGCCGTCGGCCTTCCACACAAAGTAGTCGACTTTGAACGGCTGTTTGGGTGCCTTCTGCTGGCTTGGCTTTGCTGAGGGGATGTGTCGAGGAACTTGCTCAAGGCGCGAGTATATCGACTTATATGAGTGGTAGATTCCTGGCCGTACCAACGGCCCCATTTGCGACTCTCTGAGACTCGAGGTATCTAGCAAGGAGGTCATCCAGCCCCAAAGAGACCATGACTCGGTTGTGTCCTCTTCGTCCTCCTCCCACGCTGGAAACACGTGGAATCCAGCGCGCTTCAAATGGGCGTACACCTGGTAGCGGCGTAGACTGACTTTGCCCTCCTCGCCCTCTTCGCCAACCAACATGGCGTAAGCGGCCTGCAGACTAAGTGGCGTGCCCTTCTCGTAGTCTCCCGGATCCGGCTTCGGCTGGGGAAAGGGCTTCTCACTGTTTCCTCTCTGCGCGGCTGCATCACGAGACCATCCAGGCATCAATTCATCCAGCGACTTGCTTGGGTACCACAAGTCAAGGTTTCCTCTCTCAACCAGAAAAAGCGCTTCTTCCGGGAGCAGCCATGACTTTCCAAATGCGGGGTGAAATTTGGTCACGCTGGGAATGGTGCGGCCAATGGACTTTTGTAGCGTGCCCGTGAACATTTCTACAACGACAACACGGTTGCGCAAAAAGAGATCGTCCTTGCCAAATTCCTTGAACTTTGATGGATCTTTAACCTTTGCTTCCAACCCATCGGTCCAGTACGTCGGGAAAAACCATCCGCGGTTCCAGGTGTCGTACTTGTGGAAGCGCTCGTATCCCTGAATCTCTTCCATCACCTGTCGACTGTGCTCGAGCGTGTTGAACTGTGCTTGTGTTCCATGCTCCTCAAAATCTTTTTCGCCCTTGCGGATTGATGTGCTCGAGTAGCCCTTCTTCTTCTTTAGCATAGCCTCAAAGAGCCGGAAATCTGGCGCCATGTCCTCGGCACCATCTTCATCCATGTGTCCCTCATCGGCAGCCAGGCGATCAACATTCGGCGCGTCTTCGTCGTCTAGCATCTTCTGTAGCTGTATGGTGTGTTGGTGGTGGAAAAATAGTGGATAAGAATTTTAAAACTGGAGGGAGTATCTTTGTTCAAAATAAAGCTTTCAAGATTCAATCATTCAGATGCATCTTTTTTGTGGAGCCAACCTTATGGACATGAAAATTGAATCACATCGGTGTAACTACCATTTTTAATAAAAGTGCCCGGCGTGACGTTATAGCTTCGATAAGTATTCGTTGTATTGAAGCACTTTCTAGGCACTCAATGTTGAGTATTTTACACATGAACCATACATCATCAGGTGTTGAAAGATTTTCAGGCGCATTATGAGTGTTAGGTTATAACTGAAAATATGGCACACATTTTCAAGAACCACCATTAACCAATGGGAGTGTGGCCGAGTGGTTAAGGCGTTGTGTTTAGGTTATAATCATTAACCAAACCGCAATGGGAAACCTCGCGAGTTCGAATCTCGTCGCTCTCATATCTTTTTGCCAACTTGACGCCTTGTGAAGTTAGGGTTATCGATCATGGACCGGGTAGCCATGACTTGGACCCGCCCGGAGCCACAATTTGCAGTCTGTTTTTGGCCTCGCGGGTAGACAGGTTAATAAAGAATCTCATCATCATCATCATCATCATCATTGCCGACTCTTTGGCCAAGCAAGGCGCCAACGAATCTCTTTCCCTGCAGGGCATGTCTCTCAACTTCCCTCCTACATACCTCGGAGGTGGTACCTTTGGGTGCCGCCTATTGAT
>JACYXV010000289.1:0-17415 GCA_016859225.1 Thielaviopsis cerberus | reverse complement strand
GCTGTTAATCTGTTCTGACAGTGCTGTTGATCTGTTCTGACAGTGCTGTTAATCTGTTCTGACAGTGCTGTTGATCTGTTCTGACAGTGCTGTTAATCTTCTGAGGTCACGATAGTGTTTAATGGTGTAAAGCTGACAAGAGAAAGCATTGAAATTCAACCCACGAAAACATCTGACACACACGCTCTATTGAGCAGCATTTCCGCGAACCCACACACGCGTCTTTGCTAGACACACACTTTCAGCAGACAAGCAGATTATTTCTTCTTTTGCTCTCGTCACTTTCTTGTCTTGCATTGTTTCTGCTTTTACTTTTTCGTAGCCGCCCGTTTTCGTCTTTTCGGAGCGATTGGTAAATGTCAAACACCCATCACACCGACATATTGCTTCTGTCTTATTGGTTGGCTGCTATTTCGTTTCGCTCGGTGACGTTGAATTTTGTGGTAGTGGACTGAATACTGAATCTATGTAGGACTGAATTGTGTGTAGGCTTTTTGGTAGTGGGACTGAATTGTGGGACAAGAGCCTTGGGCGCGGCAAGGCTGGCCAACCAAGCCTGGCTTAGTGGAGCCTTGCACATGTCAAGAACTAAAGCTTCTGTTGGGATTCAAGCTTCACCCTATACCTCACCGTGTAATTCTTAATAGGCCGCAGAAACTATGGCCTGGAGCCTAATCATAGGCTTCTTTGGCTCGTGCCTTGCATAACGACCACATTTCTTTGTGTAAACCGATAATCTTGTGATCCTGTGCTTGATTTCGTGTGGCCCAACAAAATAACCTACTTCATTTTGGTTTTAGGCAGCGGTTTTATCTCGACATTGGTCCCTTAATAAACCTGGCCACATCTGGACTCAACCAGCCACACCTCTCTTTTCGCACCTGCACTGATTTTGATTGTCAATTGAATTTTATTACTTTGCCTACTCCCGCCCCGATCAACGCTTCTCGCCTCACGACGTCCTTAACATCCGCGTTTTCTTTGTCGCAGTCCCAATTCATCCAACCTCAACTTGCGACAACTGCCCGGTTTTGAAACACCTTCAAGAGCCAGCTTATCGCATCGCCAATACCACAGCACAAATCCCCCCCCCAAGTCCACCGCCTCGTGTTTGTCTGTGCCTTTCCATCTCCGACAACCATATTCTTTTCGACTCCTTACACTTCCATAATCCAACTCTCGACCAGCCAACCGCCTCGTCAGGCCGACGCACGACGTAGCACCACTTCAAGCCCCGATAGACAACCTACGATCAAAGCCACCCTCGACGCAAGCGCACTCGATAAAGACATCGGGTGCCGTGTTGTCTCCTGATATACCTGCAAGCCATTAGAAAGGAGAGACATACAGATCCCTTAGAGACAAGGGAATAGTATCGTTCCGACCCTCCATTGCTGGTTCCTGCGACGCACTGTCTTGTTGCCCCCAATTCTGCCTTTTTGTTTTTCTCTTCTGTTTCTTTGCAACCTTTGTTTCTGCGTTTTTTTGCTTCTGCGCTTTTGCACACATCCGAAGCATCCGCCCAAGTTCTTTGTCTACTTTTTTTTTTTTTTTTTTTTTTTTTTTTGTATACGTCAGCAACGGCACCAGCTTACGCGACCGAATCCGCCCCATTCCTGACCGACTGACCGTCCAGACCGACAGCCCCAAACGATATACACACACTACCAAAAATGGCGTCTGCTTCGTTTCGCGACTCGATGAACTCGCTGGGCTGGTCCCGCCGAGAACCCGCGCCCATCATCGTCACGCCTGCGCCCGCCCAAGGTGGCTTCATGGCGTCACTGCAAAACATGAATCCTTTCGGCAGCTCTGGCTACATCCAGCTGCCAGCAGACCAGGGCCTTCCGCCGCCCGTCCAAAGTGCGCGCCAGGACGAGGGGCTTCTGAACTGTAAGTCTACTTTTCCTGCTCATTGTCACTTTTTGCAGGGTTGTCTTCTTGGTTGCCGCCATAGCGATGCTGCTTTTTGGCTGCCTAGGCAGGCAACGCATGCATGGCGTACATCGGTTTTCCTCAGTAGGATATATCCTGAGTAGACCAGCAAGTCCAAGTGGGGTTTGTATTTCAAGTACTATGCACCACATGCTCTTCTTTTCTCCATGCGTGTTTGATTGTGTTCAGGTTCAAGCTTGAGCCCAGCTTGCCTGGAGTCTTCCGCCTGTACTGCCATGTTACAGGCCCTCTCTAAACCCACCCCTCCTCCATGGCTCTCGGTTCCCTTGGCTGCCTCACCTTTACCTCTACATGCATATATGCATCTATGCATGTTATCGGCATGCAGAAACATGGCACCACGGGCATCATCGCCCTGATTACGAGCATCGAGACATGCTGGATAGCTCTCTATCCATACACTATCTTCTCACTCTTGGGGGTGGCCCCAGAAAGGCTCCGTGAACCGTGTCATGGCAGGGAAGTGTGCATATTGTGCTATGCACACGCAGCGGCAGGTGAGAAGAAGGCGTCTTCTGCAGGTCTGCAAAGTTGCTCATGTGAACAACGTCACTGCCGTGGCGGGGCTCATCTCTCACCTTCATCGGGCTTCTCACTGCTACTCACTTTACCTTTGCTGCTACTCATCTCCTACCCTGCCTACATATCTTTTCTTCCCTCACTTTCATCTTCACACTGTTGTGCGTCTTGACATTGCCACCCTCGTGGTTCCCTCCTTTGTCTTTTCTTGTTTTTTTCTTTTTCCTCCTTTATCGTCGTTGTCTCTGCTCGCGCTCCCGATAAATGTCTTGAATGTAGCCCACCCAACCCGGGCTGTTCACAATGGAAGATGACTGACCGACTCTTCTTTGTTTGGTGCCAATATAGTGAGCCGCTGGGACCGCACGCTTATCTTTGGCGTTTGTAATCTTGCCGCGCTCGCGTGCTTCTCGCTTAGTTTTCTCGTCATTACGCTGCGCCCACGTAAATTTGTCATTCTGTAAGTGGCTGTGATTTTCTTCGATTCTCTTCATTGGCATCTTTTTGCGCTTCTTTGTCGGCCATTACACATTGTTACATGTCGTAACCACTGTCTGGCTTGATTTCCAAGCTCTTTGACCTATGTCCCTCACCTCTTATTCGTCGGCCACTTGGAGTCTAGAACTGCCAGCGTTTGCTTTGCCCTACCAATCACCGTTTATTGCCATGTCACTACAACCTTAGCATCCCCTTTGTGTCTACTAGCTGCTCACGCGGTTAACATTTTTTCCCATTCATGTACCCCTTTCTCTTTACTGGTTTCTTTGCTGCGGCACCGGCAATATGCTTCTGCTACACTAAAGGGTATTAATGATATCAGCAGGCTACCACCAAGGCTGCCAGAACTGTCATTTTGCTCTTTTGCCCTGGCAGGAAACAGCCAACCCTTATATGCACAAAAGTATGGCCGTGTGCCTGCTTGCAGTCGTAACCAGAGGTCTAAGTTGCCCAAGGTTAGCAAGTTCTATCTGGCATATGGGTCATGCAGCTGGTCGCAGCATGGCCTTCTAATTCTACTCTGTGGCTGCAGACACTCTCATTGGCTGCATCCTACTCACACTTTTATTTTACTCTCATCCTTTAACCGTTGCAGTCAATTTCTTGGTCAAGGTCACTTGAAATCTGCACCCGGGAAACATAACCCCTATTCGCCAGTAGCTTGAAATATTGTCACAAATCACAAGCTCATTGTGTCTTTGGAACAGCTATATCTGAGCTTAGAGATTTGGACTGGCGGTTGTATTCTTATGCTCGGTGCAAAAATAAAAGTGATATGCACGAGCGGGTAACTGCATTGCATTGCATATCTCGGCAATTGAGTTCGACCATCGAGTCATGGCGCATCATCACCACTCCCATTTGCAGCCTGATACTTTGCAAGCGCAAGTTGAAAGTTCTGTTATAGCGCATCACTGCCTTGCCTGGACTTTCTGATTTGCCCTGCCTGTGATCGGCGTCCCTTGTTTGGCTAGCTGCGGTGGGTGTCGATCAGTCAGCATCGCCTGACAGCTAGTGCACTTGATCACTACTGGAACTCGCGTTGATATCTCTGATAACAGCTCATCGGTTACTAACTTGTGGTTTCTTCTAGTTGGACACTTGGATCCATCCTTTTTATGGCCTCGTTTGCATCGCTAATGGGGCCGATGGCGTATTTCCGCCACCTCATGTCGGGGCCTCGTCTGCCATTCACCGCCGCTTACTTTGGGTCTATTACTCTGACTCTCTACTTTTCTATGGGTGTAAGTTTCTTATCACTGTTGCCTTGGATATATTATCAGGCTACCAGCGTTTTGGCACTATGAGGTTGTGTCAGGTTATTCTGTTTCGGGCACATGCCCAAATGTTTAAGCTGAGCATATGACCCCATAGCTGAGATTCAGTGCCTAGCTCTTGATAAACTACACGTGCCTCACATTTACCTCATAATCCATTAGTCACATGCTAACATTCTGCCCGCCATAGCTGCATAGTACCATTTTGACACTGTTTTCGGCCTTTATCCAAATCGGAGCACTTATATGGTATCTCGTTAGCTACTTCCCCATGGGCAGCGCTGGGTTGCGCATGATATCCTCGTTTGGAGCGCGCCAGGCTGGGTCATGGGTGATTGGTTAAACGCATATGGAGCATATGTATATATAGACACTGCAAGAACATGTCACTCGACTCTGGTCTTGTCTCGACAATCATAGTTGGCAAGAAACAACGACTAGCAAAAGTGCAAATGCAGATGACATCAAATTACATTTCTCGCTGCACGCCCGAGTTTTGAATTAGATAGGAAATTCGCCCGCCCGTGATACATAGTGTAACCTTTTGGTCCCGCCCCAAGCCTATAGAGAATATTGTGGGACCGGCAGGTTTTCATCCACTTATTCCCGCTTACTTTTTGCGTCGTTCTTGTCCGACAGGGATGCCGATTTTTTTTTTTTTAATCTTGGCTATTCTTAGTTTCAGACCGACGCGGAAGAATCTTGTTTCAATAAGAATGGAACGCCGTAGATGTTGTCGATATTCCATGGCAGGAGAATGTGTAATTACCTTTGGATTTGTTGCCCGGCGCCAAGGAAGACGCCAGCAAAATTTTCTCGGTGATGTTTTCTCTTCTGCTTTCTTGTGAGAGACGAAAATTTGTGGCTTTGGGGGTACCCAGTGTTCTGAAATCTTTTCCCCCTCTACCATCAATTGTTCGGTTTCCCTGCAAAAAAAGGAATGCGTACTGCAAAAACTCGAGCCTGGATTCATCTGTCAGAGATGGACTCCTTAGCATGAGGTGGCTATTGTTGTTTTACTGTACACGATGGTTCAAGTTCGGTTGGTAAGAGGCTGAACGCTTGCAGTTCATTTGACGCATGACGAAAAATTACATGTTGGCCTTACTCCAACTATCAATATTTATCCGGTGACGACCCTTTCGCATGGGCGCCCGGATGATCGGCCGGGCCTATGGATTATGGGGCGGCGCTCCTTATGTCTAATGCAAATTTTCTTAGCATGTGTACGGTGATAACTAAGCACACAACCAAGGACGCTTATGTTATCGTGGCTTGTTTTGTGTCTGAAATCCGGGAGTCAAATTGCAGGCACAGTTTACGAATGGTCAGTCGGTCATTTTTATATTTATTCCCTGGCGCTTTCAGCTCCGGACATGCCCGCCTCTCCGTACCAGTCCTTTTATTTATGTGTTCCCTTTACACTTCTAGGATGACACAAAAGATGTTGCACGCCACATTGACCAAGGCAGACTGTACCCATAATAGACGGCTAACACACTGTGGCAGAAAATATCGGACCTGCATAGAAAAAAAATTTAGTGGCCCCACTAATGTCCCCCGAAGTAAACAGAGGCCTTCACGAGCTCCGCTTTTTCTTGAGCTTTTAAGCCCTGGCTAGCCCAGGGTTTGGTGTGTCCCCGAAGCTTAGCCGGGTCCTTCTATTGCCTACTGCCCGTTCCCCACAACACCAACATAATTAATTATTTCCAGCATGTGAATACACAGTCTGGGTCAGATTTCTACCTGCCTACTTAGAGCAGCCGCCCCCAACACGATTAATCGCGTGACGTGACATTATGCTGTTTAACATTTCGTAGCATGGACGGCTATACGGGCTTTGAGAAATTGGGGGTCTCGCCGCAGCGCGCCCAACAAACGGTAATGAAAGAAAGTTGTCCGACAATGAAGCGGCAGGGCTATCCGGGTCATAAGTATAAATATACTTATATGCACAAGAAATGCCATTTCTGTGTCTTATACATACGGCCCACTTTGTGGGAAGTCTAGCACGTGCCACTAGGCCGCTCTTCAGCCTTTCAAGTCAACGTCTCGCCAAAGATCAAGGTGGTAAAGGCATTTGCATTCACGTATTTGGTAGTAGCAATTGGCTAAGATAAAGAAAATGCGTCTGAGCTGGCAGCCTTGATTTGTAAAAGTGTAGAGAAACAAGGCGGTGTGTGAACTAGATATGCATGTACCTTCTTCAAGATATTGACAGGCGCTGTTTCTGTTTACCTTTCACATGCAAACGCCCAGCGAAAAGCGCATATTCCACTAAAATTTCAGACTATATAAAAAATGCACTACATTCTCCAGATATGCCCATCATTATCTTGCTGCAAGGAGCGCGCCTTCCGTGTAAAAATGCTCTGGGAACTAGCGGTCAACACCAGCCAACTTCTTTAGGATACCCGACAACCGAAAGAGCTCTGGTTACGAACAGGTGCAATGAACACTGCGCTTTCCGTGAGCACCATTGCGAACAGCGGAAGTCAGGCTTATTGTAGGGACTTTAATACGAGACAGTTCTGCTCATCACGGTACGCACATTTCTGTGGAGTAAAATATGGACAGTTCAGGTATCTGCAGCTCTGTACTCCGTGCCGGGCACAAGTTCATTACCCACTTTTCTAGTGCTTTGTGAACCCGGAGTAGGAAAGACTACAAGTAACCGCATGTCCCGATACTCCGGGAAACCACAATCGCGACACACAATTTTACCCTCGTTATAAGGATAGTGCATATAGGACCAAATTCTCAAGGAAAGACCATAGATAGCTCACTTACTTGTTTATATTCAAGCTCCTGCCTGCGCCATCAGCCAGTAATAACCAGGCAAGCACCAACTTTCAGAGTCTCTCGTTATAAACCAGGCCTGCCGCAAATTTTCTCTTTTCTATTTTCTTTTTCTATCAAATTCCAGGAGGTTCAGAAATGAATATTTCAATCGGCCTCCAAGTTTTGTCCTGTTCTTTTTGATTTCTCACTCATTAAGTCGCCATCACTTTCAAGTGTTTGTTCCCCGATATCAAACCTCCTGTCCTAGTCGTGGTCTAGCTTTTGTGTTTTCAGCGTTATTCTTTTTGTTATTCATCACCTTTCTCGCCAGCGGTATTCTCTTTCTATTTTCTTCTTGCTAGGCCTTAAATCACGATTCTCTCGTCTAGTCGAGCTGCAAGTTCTTTTTCGATACCGGTTTCCTATCGCAGCGTTTATCAACAGCCTGTTTCTACTCTTTGTTAAACTTCCCACCTGGTCGCATTCCTGTTTTTCTGTCTCTTCAATTTCAGAGCACAATCTGCCTTTCGAAACTCCCTTTTCCTTGTCGTTTGTCAAAGGGAGTCTGTCCGATTGGCCAACGAGCTTTAGAATTGTACAGTTTGCCAGAGTGCACAACTTACACCCTCATATTCATTTGCCAAAGTCAGCAGTAAGTTGCCCACACTCTTCAGTTTAGCTGGCGCAATTAATTGTATTGTGTGAACGATTGCACCTCTCTACCGCCATCTTTCGTCTACCTGTTTTGCATAACTCAGTTGCCCGTTATTGTTTCTTCTGTTTCCTGCTTGTCTACACCCGCTACTACTTTACCTTCATTTCCCGCTCTCTGCCTTTTTTTTCGCCCTGTCAGTTGTCACAAGCTTTTAATTACAGTGCCACCCAAAATTTTGCCCCATCATCTTTGCCCGCTTTTAGCCCATTGCCTTGCGACAGCAAGCACGCTGCTGCCTCTCAGTTTTTGGCGACACATCTTGCTGGTGCTTTATTCGGCCTCGTGGGCTGTCCATACAATTCGCAAGCCTGTCTTGCATTGTATAGGTTATTCGTATTGCTTTTGACAATGCACATTTTAGCCTTCTGCCAACAATAAAAGGTGCACACAGATAAATCGTGGCCCATCGGCCTAATCTAGATTGCCTAGATCGTCCCCTTTCCAAGCACATCACGCCTCACGCAATTCCTCTAAATTACTCCAACAAAGCCCGTACTTAACAATACTTGACAACGGTAGCAGAGACCAGTTACTGCTAAGCCTTACGCCTTTTCTTTTCCTTTGAGCGTATCCTCATTTTATACTCTTTTTTTACCAAGTTGATTGGGTTTCCTAGGTGATTCCTGTTCGCCGTGGTATACTCTTCCGCCTGGTTTCATTTATTGTTTTCTTTTTTTTTCCTTGTCATTCCTTCTTGTCTGGTAGTTTTGTGGCTACTGACTTTGCAAAGCTTTTTTTCTACCGCTGTTGAACGCGCCCACACACCCTCCACTTTGTCTCTCACTAGTTTCTTCATTTTGATATTTTTTTTTCTTTACGGGCTCCGTCAACCACCAATTTTTTCTCCTCTTATCCCGCAGGCAGAATTTCTCCTCCCACACAACCCACCTTCAATTTTTTTTTATTTTCTCTCCGCATCACCTCATATACCCGCATTACAATTTGACCAACCCGCCAACTGATCCGTTATTTTTTCTTTTTTTTTTTTTTTTTGCTAGGCTAGTCTTGATCGATTTCGGTGACCAGCGGTTAAATTTCTTGCCCGCCGACGTCACTCGTTCTGTCAATTTTTCCGCGTTGATTTTTTTCTCTACGATTCTCGTCGAAAATTTCTTCTCCGAGGATCCGTCGCCGAACCCACTCGCACACACAATCTCACAATCGAGCCTTGGATTTATCCAACCTTTGTGACGTCCCGGGTTTTCCATCCCACCACTGCCTTTTCATTTTTTGCGCTCACGCTTCCTGTTACCGGACAGCTAACACACGCTGCTTCATTAAGCCTTCTGCTTCCAACAGCAGCACCGCTTGGATCGGTCCATAGTCCTTGTCGGCGTCTAGAGTGCGGGGAGGGCTTTTTGGACTGCCCTCTGTGGACGACTGTCTTTTGTAAGAACAGTCTCGTTCAAAAGACCGGTCGTATAGCAGAGTCTGTTCTTCAGTTACTCACCTGCTGTGTTGATTCGCCCTTCATATACCTTCTGGTCGTGCTGTGAAAGCCTTTTAGCTTTCCCATAGCCTCTTTTTGCAGAAACCGCTCTGAAGTTTGCTTAATTTCGAGTGTCTCAGTCTTCAAAATGGCCGCTGCCACTCCCTTCTCTTACGCTCAAGCAGCCAAGGGCTCCGTTGCCTCTACCAACGGCGCTTCCGCGACTAATGGCGCTGCTTCCGCTCCTCAACGCAAGTCATCCGATGCGATAAACGAATCCCATGATATCAAGGCCAAGGCTACTGTCGAGTCTACCGCCGAGGCTACCAAGCCTACCACCGCTGCTAGTGTCTCTGGCTCTACAAGCAGCTCGGCCAACGATGCCACTACCTGCTCTTCTGAGTCAGTTCGTGATGACGAAGAGCATCCGGCTGAAACCTCCTCGCGTCGGAATGAGGCTGGACCCCGCGCCGGTCCTACCGGTCGTCGCCAGGAGCCCAAGAAGGGCCGTCAAGACAAAAAGCTAAAGGATGCTTCCGCTGAGTCCACCGAGGCTAAGCCCGAGGCTCCCAAGGTCGAGCTTTTTGAAGCGCCTATTCCCTCTGTCAATGTTTGGCAACAAAGATTGAAAGCGTCCACCAAGGTATCTGTTTCGGTGGATTCTTCCAAGACCACTTCCACCGAACAGTCTAACAAGGCCGCCAAGGCGTCTAACACTGCCACTCCGGCCTCCAAGACTACCGAATCTACCGAAACCGAGTCCTCTGTTCGCAAGCCTCGTGTATCGCGCGTGGTTGTCGAGAAGGACGCTAGTGCTAAGCTGGCCGAGCAGATCATTTCTGACTCTACCAACTGGCCCACTCCTGAAAGCGCTATGAAGGATACTGCTGGTGCTCCTAAGCCCACTGAAAAGGTTGTCGATGGTGCGTTTAAGGAGTCGCAAGATGACTCGTCGGCTGCTGTCAAAGGCAAGCAGCTAGGAAAGAAGGTGTGGGAAAAGGTTGACTTCACCCCCACTGCTCGTTTTGAGACTCACATTCCTAACCACCGTGGCACTCGTGCACCCCGTGGTGGTGCCCGTGGTGGCCGTGAGGGCACTTCGCGCGGCCATGCCTCTGCGAGCAAGGAGAACGATAAGGCTGCCTCAGCCGGCCCTCATACCAGCAAATCAGGTGAACACAAGGAGCGCTCTCGCGACGCTAATGGCACCCGCAACAACTCGCTCCCGCCCAAGAAGAATGGCGAGTCTACGCCCAAGGAGGCGCGGAAGCCTTCTGCTCCTTCTACCACCACTTCGCAATCAACTCCTGTTCAAGCATCCCACAAGGAGTCTTCCACTACCTCTACTACTGTAAGTTTTGCCACTTTTCTTTTCTCCAATTTTCTTATCTTATGATGTAATTACTAACATCATCTTCCAGGAAACCAACTCTGCTCCCCGTGAGCGCCCCGAGCCTCGCGGCGAGAGAACCCGTGGTGGCAACCGTGGTCGCGGTGGTTACCATGGCTCTAGCAACGGCTCTGCTCCTATCAATGGCCAGCAGTCATATTCTAACAGCTATGCTTCCGGTAGCGCTCCTCGTCAGAGTATTGTTAGCCCTTCGCGCCAGTCGTACAGTGGCAACGGTTACAGCTCTCAGTCTCGTGGCCACGGTCGTGGTGGTCGCAACCACTCTATCTCTATGCGCAACGGTGCCAATGGCCCTCGCATGTCTGGTCAGAGCAACGGCAACTACAACTACGATTACTCAATGCATTCCGTGGCTCCTGTTTACCCCACCATGAACTACGTTGATCCCAATCAGGCGCTTTGGTGGATGTCCTCGCTGATGCAGCAAATTAGCTACTACTTCTCGATTGATAATTTGTGCAAGGATGTCTTTTTGAGAAAGCAAATGGACTCGCAGGGCTTTGTTCCTATCCAGGTGATCGCTGGTTTCAAGCGTATCAACGATATCACGACCAACATGGATTCGGACCCTCTTGAGCCTATCCGTGAGGCGTGCGCTCAGCTAGCGATGCCCGGCCCTGACGGCTCAGCTCTTATCGAGTTTGTTATCGGAGATGACAACACAGAGCGCCTACGCTGCAGCGCTGGCTGGGAGAAGTGGGTTCTGCCCGAGACCGAACGCGCAGAGCAGTACCGCAACGATGGCCCCGCCTCTTTCACTCCTCACCACCGCATTGGCAACCCCGCGTACATGAACCAATTCTACTCCATGTACCCCATGGGCCAGCCCCCTGTTAACCACTATTCGTCTTACGCCAACCAGCAGCCCGTCTACCGCGCTTCGAGTTCCGTGTTCCACAACGGATACAGCCACCCTTCTTCGGCTGGCAACAACGTCTATGCTCCTAGCTTCAATGCTGGCAGTCAATTGTCGGCTAACGTTCCGGCGTTTTCCCCGTCAGCTGCATCCTTCTCTGCTGCCGCCGAGCAACCTACCGAGGCCACTGTCACTGAGGCTCACAACTAAGCCTAAAATCAGTTGGACTCTCTGCTGTTTGCCAAAGTCTGCTCATGGTTTGACTTGATTATTCTAGAAGCTTAGGCGACTCTTATGCGGGGCGTCTGAATTACGGTATTGTTCATTTGTTGTCTGATTGTGGTATCAGGGATTGTCTTTTCCATGCCTGTGTCGTCTGCCATCGTTTGACCGTCAACAATATTCGATACCTGCCTGTAAATCTTGATTCTTTTTTGCTCAAGATTTTGTCACCTGGCTTGCTGGCTTCTGCTTTTTTTTTTTTGTTCTCGGATGCTACTCTTCTTCCTAGTAGTCCCGGCCTCTAGATTGTGATGGTTTTGAAGAACTTGCACCCTCACATAACCTGTACAACATCTTTTCTTTATCATGATTACCCTCGGTCGGCAGATATCATGGCTTCGATCGTGTCGTGCTTCGTCTTCCCGGCCTCTTCTGTGGCCTTTTCTTTTTTGTTGTTTTTTCTTTTCTTTATCTTCCCCGTCTTTGCGCTTACCTAGTACAACCAACCTGTTGTGCCTGGCCAAAATCAAAATACCAATGTTGTCTGGGATAAATGGGGGCTTTTTCAATATGGAGTTTTCGGGGTTAACATCACTTTTTTGCTGCTTTTTATCCGCCTATTCGAGTTCTTTTTTTTTTTTTTTTAGCGACCTCTATTCAGCTGTCAAGTTAGCGGCCTTGCATCAATATCACCAAACGACAACAGTGAGGACGGTTCTTGCTGTCCACCTCCCTTGTACACATCAAGACTTGTTCTTGGGGGTGCAGGACAGACCCGAGCTAAGGCGATTTCCACGCCTGATATTCTGTTTTTTTCTACCGTGTGGATATCTTGTGGTCTTTCTTGGCTTGTCCATTCTCACCTTTTGGTAGAAAAAAGCATGCTACGGTTGATGTCAGCACGGCTTTGTTGACCTGGCTTGCAGTGTGTTATGGTTTTTTTTACGCCTTTTGTTCTTGTTTTATTTATGTTTGTTCATGCATCCCTCCTCGATTTTGTTTATTCCTTGGCCCATTCAGCTCATTATCATGCCCTATTCTGCTGCATCGTCTTTTTTATTGTTATCGACCTACTGGTTCAACACACGAAGGGGGTTCTTCCGGGCTTTCTAGACGAGTATCAGTCAGTCAAAAAGTTTTTTTTCTTTTTTCTTTTACCAAATCTCCTTCGGCCCTAAGATGTCTTTTTTGCATGGCTTTTTGCAAATATGCTGTGTTGTGTGTTTTGATTGTGGACTCTCGATATGAAGTTGTCGATTGTTGTGTTTGCTACTGTTCTGCTGTCGAAATTTCTATCACCCAACCTTTAATCGACAGGGCCACCTATCTTGATCATCCGCAAGTCCGCCTCTTCTCCTTATATTGTTCAAACTTCTTCATTCATGTTGTTTTGCTCACAGTCGATGTCTTTGCCACTCCACCTACGTACATAGACGTCATTTTCTTTCTTTTTTTTTTGGCGCCAATCTGTTTCATATCCATCACAAGGCACCCTTTATGGAGCGGTGTGCTAATTGCTTGAATGGGATAACTTTCTATTTCTGGCCCTGTTCACTTATATATCCGGTTGTTGTAGCTTTCTTGTGCTCAGCTCTGTCATTCATTCACCTATGCATATTCTCGGATATCAGTTGGACGTGTTGTGGTTGTTTTGTTAATGCTGATGAATAAAGCCGAAATTTTAAAGCCAGCTAGATTATAGTTAGAAACAATGACGTTATCATGGTTATAGCAAACTCCAGTTGACCAGTATTATTTTGCCACCGAAATTTAAGTCGTAATAATTTATAACAGTAGGGTTAGGAGATCAGTGAGGCAGGGGTCACGTGATACCTCACTAGGGTTACCAGTGCTCGACAGCCGACGGGACCCACAAAAACAACACATCAAACAGCTGCCAAGGTTTTATTTGTGCCAGCTGACATTTTCGGAAAAATGGGTGAACAAAAGAACGCAAGCCAGATAAAGGTTTGAAGCAATCTGGATGTATAGTGGAAACAAAAGAAGTAGAAAAGCAGGATGAGATGAAGTGGAAGAGGTCCCTCGAATGTGGAGGGGTTGTATGCACATTGGTAAAAGATTGTCGCGCTGATTTCGAATGCAGTGTGTCGCGATATATGGCATTACAAATGCAGGCTATTATAGCATGCATGAGGGTCAGAAGGCCAGAGGCTAATATGCTTCGCCTCTCTACATTTTGTGCGCCTGAACAAGCACGATACCCAGAGCCCTTTGGCTCAAAATGGGGTAAAGAAAGGTGAATGGGGAGAAGGGCTAGGGTAAAACAGAGGCTGCTTCGTGCTACCGGGTAGAGCGTAACGTACGAGAAGGACACAGGCTCTGACTGTACAATGTGGCCAGAGTTGTTGGGAGAATGATGATGCAGTTGTTGCAGCAGTGGCAAAATCGAATTGTTGCTCGCAGGGCTTGGGTCAATGGTTTCAGTGGTTGGTGTTTTCATTCCAGCCAAGTACTACGCAGCTTTGTGACAACTGAATGCCTTCACATCTGCCTTGTCGCCTCACTTATGCCATGTATGGACAAGGGGCCTCGTTTTGGCTGAAAACGAGGGGATGCTGGGACAGTGCGAGTTATGACATCATCGCAGGTAACTTCTCTATAATTAGACTATTTCGATGAAGATGCACAGTGTCGCAGACTGTAGTGACGTCGCTGGACAACCAGACAGCCGAGCCACAATGCCATGAAGCCATTTGTTGGTGAGAATGCTAAAATGAATGATAATCTCTAAAGAGTTGAAAATGGCAGATGGCAACAGGAGGAGGGATAGGAATATGGAACACCCCTGGCTGTGGGTGGATTTACAAGCGGACGGGGTTGAGACGAGGGAGAGCTTAATTTAGAACCTCAAACTTGATCAGTGCTTTAGCTGGTAGAGCTAAGGTTGGATCAAGTCCTCAACAGTTTTGAATTGTCGTAGGCTCGAAGTGAGTTGGTAGGACGAAGAGAAAGAGGAAGAGAGGAGAGGAGGAGGAAGAGGAAGACAGCGAAAGAGAGACAGAGGAGAGACAACGACGGTATAGAATAGCGCTAGACGACTGCTCATTAGACCCTAAAACGCCATAGCCAGGTGTTGGCGTGGTACAGCGCCAACAGTTTGAAGTCTAATTCTGCAAATGCCATTTGTGCAGACAGGTGAGACACGTAGTGCAGTGTAATTATATTTATTACTTCACCGAGAGCAACGACCAATATCAATGTATCTTGGGCTGTGGCTGTGGGCAAAGCTCTGAATGGCAAACGTGACGTGACTCTTGGTGGGCTTAGTGGGCTTAGAGCTCGGAATTGACACAACTGGAGAACAGAAGCGGGCCATCTAATACAAAGGCGGTGGTGATCTTCTCTGCAAGAAAAAAGACCACTACAAGCGGCAGCTGACAGGTTTCGCAGAGGAGAAATGCAAAGAGGCTTTCATCGAAGGCTTGATGGAATTTCACATGACGAGCACAGTGGTGGTATAGTGGGCGAGTATTTTGACTTGCTGTGGACTAATTGAGGTAGGGGTAGAAAAGACAAAAATAAGACGGGCCGGAGGACACGGAACCATCAAGTAGCGATTGATTGTTGGCAGCCAATGACGCAGACTCAGTCAGCGAAGTAAATGACAGACTGATGGCCTCAAAGCTAATGAATGCATTGAAATTGCAGTGGTTACTCCATATACAACACTGAAGAATGGCAGCCAATATTGCTACGTATGTACGTTTGTTGCTTGAAGCCATGGCGGGGAAACAGAAGCAGCAAGAAGCTAGCGAGCAGGAATAAAGTGGAACCGGGCGAAGCAAGAAATGGCCTGGGTAGATGTGCCTGTGATAGGCGGGCTTCTAGTAGCTTCTTGCCGTTTGCTGGCAGATATCCATACGAGATGGGTATCCCAAGAGTGGCTCGGAAGGTAGTGGAATCGCTATCGCTATCGCTATCTGAGAGTGTGTGTGCGCCTGCATTATGAATATGCTGCATTATGAATGTGCTTGTTTTGTACCCACCCTGTACCTGTTTGTACCTGCAAGTACTTGGTGTCAAGCAAGTTCGGTTTGTGGAAGGAGGCGGCACAGAGCAAGAAGACAGGCTAATCCATCGAGATCGGCGCCTGCAACCAAAATGGCCAACTCCATACATGTACTGTGCTGCGCTGCGCTGTACTGTGCTGTACTGCCCGGTACTGCCATGTATCGCCCGCATTAAGTACATTACTC
Organism: Thielaviopsis cerberus; assembly: GCA_016859225.1. Classification (NCBI taxonomy): domain Eukaryota; kingdom Fungi; phylum Ascomycota; class Sordariomycetes; order Microascales; family Ceratocystidaceae; genus Thielaviopsis; species Thielaviopsis cerberus. The sequence goes on along the minus strand of JACYXV010000289.1, from coordinate 1,534 downwards.
AACGATGCACTCAGAATTACATATAAAGCAGACCACCCGCCTGTCCCCTGTCTCGTCGACTGTTCCGTGTCTTTCTTTTTCCTTTCTTTTTTCTTAATCAGACCTGCTGGATTTCAGATTGGCTGTCAACTCCATCCACATCAATTGCTTGACATACATCATACCCAATACCTTGACATTGACATTGATTGCTTAACCAGCTGCCAACCCGGTTCCGCTTTCTTCATCTTGTGTCTGTCACGACTACACTTAAAAAGCTTATTTCACACTGCTTCATTTTCGGTCTTCTCTTCCCTTTACCCCTTCAATCAATCAGGCTTTTCCCATCTACCGGTTCACCCGAACCTCATCATGTCATACGAATACGAATCGCGGTCACACCGCCATCACGATCGCTACGATGATCGCTACGACGATCGCTACGACGACCGTTATGACGACCGCTACGATACTTATTCAACCACCTCGCGTCACTCTCAGTCTCACTCGACTCACTCGCCCAAGGTCTCGCGCCATAATTCCGGCGCTCTTGTTGTCAGCCACCCCAAGACCGAGTACGGCGTCGACCGGGTAACCACCACGCGCGAAGTGCGTCGCTCTCGTGGCGGCGACTATCGGGACGACTACCGCGATGACTACTACGAAGAAGACTACTATGGCGGCGACGGCGGCCGCTACGACTCTTATGAAGAAAAGCAGCGCCGCCAGGTTCTTGGCAAGAAGGAAATGATTCTGGCTGCCGTGGTCGGTGCTGGCTTGGCTGCTACAGGCAAGGAAATCTACGACCGCCGTGAGGCCAAGGAGGAGCAAGCCGAACAGCCCCAGCGAAACCTTCTTGTTAGTGCTGCCCTGGCGGCTGCTGGTGGCTTTGCTGCTTACCAGGGCGCTGAGATGTACAACAAGAAGAAGGACGAAAAGACCATGCGTGCCCTTGCCTACGGCCCCTATGAAGGTGACTATGATTATGGCTACGATGAGACCTCCAAGAAGAGCAACAGCAAGTTCCTGGAGAGCGCTGTTGGCGCCACGTCGTTACTGGCTATTGCCAAGAAGTTCACTGGCAGCAGTAGCAGCAACAAGAAGGATGAGCGTAACTACTACGATCAGCGTTCAGTTGCTTCTACTGATGGCAAGTCTAGCAACATGTCGCGCACGCAAAAGGCTGCCGTGGCCTCTTTGCTCGCCGGTGCCACTGAGGCCTTCCGCATTGCCAAGGAGCCCGGCAGTTGGCAGGGCGACAAGGCGAAGCGCGTGGTGACTGCCGCCCTGGGCGCTGGCACTATTGACCGCTTCCGTAACCCCGAAAAACAAAAAGCACAAGAAGCTGTCTGTTTTGGAGAGCGTGGTCGGTGGCCTGCTTAGTAATCGCGCCATCAACGGCTCCAAACAGCGCCTCTACGAAGATGAGTCGGGTCGCAGCCGCAGCATGAGCCGCAAGGAGAGCAAGAGCCCGCATCGTGGCCGCTCGCCCTCGCGCGACCGCTCTAGCAGCCGCGGGAGCAAGCGAAGCAAGCTTGGCAAATATGCCGCCCTC
>JACYXV010000288.1:0-17464 GCA_016859225.1 Thielaviopsis cerberus | reverse complement strand
ACGGCACCATGGATGGCGCGCGCAGGCGCTTACAGAGCACCGCGCTGTGCCGGCCTGGTTCACTAATAAAGTCTTGACAGACCTGCGCGGCGTATGCGTTGAGCACGCTGCAGCTATGGAAAGACATGGCTGCGAGGACCGCATGAAGAGGCACGTGGTCGAGTGCGACATTGCGGCCAAGAGTCCCGCAGCACTAAGCAACTACCGCCATCGCTTGATCAGACAAACGCAGCGACTGCTTGCACAGAAGCGCGCTCGCGTCGGGCTTCTGGCGCTTGACTACATGTACCGCAAGTTTCGGCTAGACATTGTTGCCGAAATCCACCAACAGTACGTCGTCAACAAGACGGACTGGAAGACGCGCTTGGAGGCTGAGATTGTGCAGATTGGCGAGGGCTTCTGCAACAACCGGCTCGACGAGTGCCAGACCGACTCCACGATGATCTGGGAGGCGTTCCCCGAAGACATGGACAAGAAGGACGCAAACAGGCGCCTCCGCAACCTGAAGAACTGCAAGAGTGCAAACGAGAACCTGGCCCCGGTACTGGACGCCGCAGACATCGCCCATGCACGCTACCACGCCCTAAAGCGCCTGCTGGCAGGAGACTTTTCACACGCCTTTTACGTCGAGCTAATGGATGACGTCAACAAGTCACGCACCGAAACAGCCGAGGCCGTAGCCAGTCTAAGCAACATGTGCAACAAGCTCGTGGTGGCGCGCAACAAGGCCGACTTTGAGCAGCGCCGGCGCGACAATGCAGCAATGCTCAACGTGTCGTTCCTCAACAACATTGACAAGCTGTTTGGAAACTCAAAAACAAGACAAACATCACGCAAAAGCGCTGCGCGTGTGCACGAAGTCACGCGGCGGCTCAAGTACATCCGCGAGCAGCTGGGCAATGACAAGCTTGCCACTCCACGGGAAAAGGAGTACCGCGACCTGCTAACGACGGTTGTCAAGGAAGCGTCGGCAGTGGTTGAAAAAGCCAGGACAAAGGTGTGCCAAGTGAGGAAGAAGCTTGCCAAGGCAGACGTTTTGTACCGCACCATGGTCCGTTCCAGCATCGAGACCACACAGGCTGTCGCTGCCAGGAAGGCTGACCTGCACCAGAGCGAGATGCAAAAGCTGCGGATTGCCAAGGATGCGTACGAAGCTGCGTTCAAAGCCAAAGCGGCGGCCGGCGAGGTGCGTGAAGTCGAGACCGCCATTTTGCGACAAGTCGCCGAGAAAAAGGCCCTTGATTACGAAGTTGATCCGCTCAGCAAGGTACTTGAAGCCATCGGGGCACAGGAATACGCCGACCAGCAGGTGCTTAGACTGCGCTGCTCTCAAGGCCCCCGGACAACGACTCCTGAGGAAGCGAGTGTTGCCGAGCAGCTGGCCCAGGCCAAAAGCGAGATTGGCTTCCTCAAGCACAAGATAGTCGTTCTCAGCAGCAAGAGTAGAATGCACGCACGCCAGCGCTCTTCCGAGCACATGTTTAACCGCGCCGTTGAACAAGCCCATCGCCAGGCAGAATTCGACTTTTCCCAGAAACTTGACGCCATTGTACAGGACCACATGGTTGAAGTGCAAGATCTACGCGCCATAGCCACTGCCACACGCAACGCCATGAGCACTCTAGTGCAGGGTCTTTCAAAGCACCAGCCCGGAACAGACAAAATCATCCTCCCATCTCTTCACGAGCTGCTCAACCAACGCAAAGCAATGCGAGATGACATTTCCAAGTCATTTCAGGAACGCATCGACACCCTCTCACAGCAGATCGAAATGTACGAGACTGAAATCCATCTTCTGAAGCCGAGTTCCAACGGGGCCATGGTGCGCATCGTGCCTCCATCAGCGCTGAGCATCAGCTGCTCAACAAGCGCGCAGCTGTGTCGCAAGCTTGCGGAACTAGAGGACGAGAACAGAGAGCTGCGCGAGCAGCATGCTACCTTTGAAAACGCCATGTTGTACGACGTCGGTGGTCTGACGGGGCCGCGCGAGAAGAAGAGACTCCACGATCAGCGGCTCAAGTATGAGGCCAAAATAGCCCGCATGCACAGCGCCATCGAGCTACTCACAAAGATTGTCCACCGCATGGAAAGCGTCGAGGTGGACAGCCTAGTGCTTGAACTGCGCACCATGAAGTCACGCCTGGCCGAGGAAGAAGCAACCTGCGTCAAGGCGCGCGATAGCCTCATCGCAGCCACAATGGACATGGAAAAGAACAAGTACCGAGCGCTAGACCTGCTCAAGACGTCACACGAAAGCATGGCACAGGCGGAGAAGCTGGTCCGGGAAATTGTCGACAGAGGTGAAGCTGCGCAGCAGAGGTTGACCGATCAAGTGGTGCCTGTGATTTACGAGCCGCCGAATCTATTCGCTATATCGGAAGCTCTGGTCTGGGCCGAAAGGTTTGCGCGGGCCGAGTTTAGGCAGTTGAAGGACAAGGCAAACCAGGCGCTGAGCGCTGTGACAAAGGATTATGCTGACATTCAAGAGGTACTTGACGGTAACGAATGGAGCATGTTGTCAAAGTCAGTACTGTACCAGACGGCAATGCATAGAGCACTACAGCTCAAATATGGCTAGTACCAACTCCCCACCATATTGCAAGCACAGCCATACTAACTGTGAACTAGAACGCCAGCGAGCCGACCATTACCGGGACATTGTAGAGAATATCCGCAAAGACATTCGCAACCGCAAGGCCAAGAGCAGCGGCCTCCGTCCCCTGATCGCCAACCATATCAAGCCCAAATTCAAAAAAGCCACGCCCGTTTGTCCCTCTGTCAAAGCTCTTCCACACGTCATTGAAAGATCCGAGACCATGGCCAAGCTGTACTTTACCCTTCAGCAGGAAATTAGCGACTCGCAAGCCGCTCTGATGGCCTCGCGCAGCATGTTGGCCGACTCGGCAGTCGAAGCCTTTCGTCAGCGTGACTTGTACAGAGACATGGTGCTGTTTGCACAGCAGCGTGCTGAAGAATGGGAGAAGAAGTTTGCCACAACTCTGCAAAGCATGCGTGTGGAAATGGACAATACTATTGCCGATATAAAGACACATGCGCAGGCCAGACACAAGTACCGGGCGCCAAAGTTCCCGGTGATGACTGTGTTGGAGGGCCAAGACCCCGTGATGACTGCGCTGGAGGGCCAAGACCCCGTGTTGCAGGCCTTTATCAAAAAGCACACCGACGGTGCCCTAGAAAAATATGAGATTGCGGCAGTTGAGAGTGACACCTTGAACAACAAGCCGGCAACCTCGGAGGACCCCTTCCAAACGAGCAAGGCAGCACACAATCTCAAGAACAGTACCTACACCGCCGTTGCTGCACTCTGCAAGCTCCGTGCTCTTGTTGAAGCCCTCATTTTCAAAACAGAAGACCTGCAACAAAAGCTCAACGTGTCCAACGCCAAGGTCGTCTCCATGAGTACAGAAGCCAAGGATGCTGCCACGGCACAACGCGTGCACGAGACACAGGCGGCTGATTTCCAAATAAAGTACCTGGATACACGTTGCAAGCTCAAAAAGGCCTTGCTGCATCGCATGGCGTACTCTTACGGCCCAGAAGATGGCCTCGGCAACATGGACCCTGAAGTCCTCTACCAGGTCCAGGTCTATCTCCAAAAGGGCTTTGACCGTGTTGAGCTGGAGGGAAAGAAGAGTACCGCATTAATGGTCAAGGTTATCAAGCAGCAGGATCGTGAAATCGACCGGCTGAAGATGGACTTGAAGGAAGAGCGCGCGCAGGCAAGTGAAAGACGCCTTGTCCGCGATGAACAACAGGAGCAGTGGCTCGCCCTCAAGAGTCGCATATTTGAAGTCATGAACACCAAAGACACCCCAGTTCCCCCTCCAGTCTCGGGAGAAAGCAAAGGCTGCAAAAAGCTGCTCAACAAGTACGCCGGTCTTGCTGCCAGCCTGATCAAGTGTGTCACCGTGGTGACCGACGTCCTGCGCGAGAGCGGAATCGTCATGGAGAACTTTGACAACAGCACGCTCGGCACGCACCACACTAGCCCGCGGGCTCTGTACACGTGCTTCAGGGCTGGCGGTAACGGCTGTCACGAAAGCAAGCCGTGCAAGTTTACGCAGACTGAGCTTACATACTACCCCGAGTTGAGGCGGCACTACACCGCAATTGCACATGTTATGCAGGTCATCAAGACCGGGGCGTACAGCGAGGCAGAGAAGCTTATATCAAATGCGCGGGACGATGTGGCAAAGATGTCGGTAGCCGAGATGGCATCGCCGTTCTGCAATGAGGTGAATGGCCATTTGATGGTGTTGCAGGCGGTGGCGAAGCTCAAGCGCGGGGACGTAACTGGCGCAATGGGGCTGCATAGAAGAATTCTGGGGTACAGGCCACGAGCGTGGATGGATGATCGACTCATTTTCATGTTTAACAAGTTTGCCAAAGCACTAGTCGAGGCTGCGCACGGAAAGCCAAGCCAGAGCTTCCGGGGTAAGGGGTCCGTTTCAAGATCGGGTGGCCGTGCTCGCTCCGAGTACTATGCCGGCGAATCAGCCTCCGGCTCAAATTCAGAGTCCGAGGTGCACCTGAAGTACTACATCAAGCAGTTGGGACCGGATAGTACTGAGGATTCGGATTGGGAGGACTCGCCTGTAGTTCCACGTCTTGATTTGGATGCGTACATCAAGCAGGTGGAGGCAGAAGAAGGGTTGTGAGCGAGTGGTTGCTTTCAAGACGCCAAGTATAAAGCTGGGTAAACCGGATCTTAACCAATAAACACTGGAATATGTTTCGTTGATGTTGTGTGACAGGCTGGGCCAAGGTTGTAGGAGATTGGCGTTTGTACCAAGTCAAGCCTGTGTAGTGCCGCATTAGGGTTGTGTCTGGTAAGGGTTATTGCAACCAAGCATTAGGCAGTTCTTCCGGCTTAAGACACGGCCTATCCGGCCGACGATACTGATGAATTCCTGATATCGCATCCCACCAGCCTCAATATGCTGTGTTCTAACTTGAAGACCAATGAGCGTGCTGGATTGAAAGGACTGGCTGGGCTTCCAGAGCTGGTTGGATTTCTGTCAGTCATGAAGCTTATTTGGAGAGAAGAAGAAAGGTTATCGGTTGAGCTGACTGTACCTCGCCGAGCTTGCGCTGGCCAGAATTGCCCATTGCTTTTGTACAGCACAAACACAAGCAGAGCTGGTAGTTGAAACCGCTGGTTTTCATGGACAATGACGATATTGTCGGGCCTCATTTATCGCTGTGTTTGGGCCAATTGAGTCGGAAATGCCCTTGTTGGCAGCCAGCCTCGGCCAGCCAATGAGACGGCTCTATCAGCTGTCACCACTGTCAAAAGGCCTATTGCTGGTGAGCTTTGCCCCTAAAAGCCCAGCAAACCCACTAAACCTGGATGGGCTAGCTGTAAAAAATTTTCGCCCTTTTTTCGCCGTTTTTCGCCCTTTTTTCTCGCCTCTGGCTGGATCTGGCCGACGAATAGAATTCCTTTTCCTTTCTTTTCTCCGTTAATTTTCCCAGTGTTTATCTTTTCCTGACATTCATTTTTCCATCACGATATTCTCTCGCCAGTCACTACATTTTCCGCTTCCTTTCGCTACTTAAATCTTCTGACCGTCCAGCCGCTCTTGCTTATTCACACTCCTCCTTTTGCATCTGCCGCCTCGTTCGAGTCGCCTCTCGTCTTCTATCGGCTCCGTGCCAAGCATCCAATAGCCACCCCTCTTTCGTCATTGTTCGCCTTCCGTCGAGTTGGCGGCTTTCACTCTGGCTGCCCTCACTTTTGTCAGCTCCCGCCGCGATCCTGGCTTCTGGGTCTACAGCGGAGTGAACAAGAAGCCTCCGTAAGAGCGCCGTTCTATCGACCGCCTACTATATACCGTCATACCCATCTATAGCCCTATTACCACCCCTTGGCTACACACAAGACCTGCAGCCAACTTTCAAAACATCCTTTGGCCTTGTCTCCAGCGCTGCGGTCTTTGTGTATATAAGACCTGAACCTCAGCGACTGCAGTTACGGTCAACAGCCACTATTACAATCGCTGCTTCTTAACCCCCCGATCCGCGCACTATGGCCATTGCCTTTTAAGTGTTCACCGTCTCTTGTGCCTCTTATCTGCACATCTATTTAGAAACAGCGCTTCCCTGGCCGACGCCGACCTTGCTACAGTACATTATCCACTCTCAAGCTCAACACCTCGACCTCGACAACATGTCCGACCACGAAGACGATCACGTTATCCCCACCCCTATCCCGGAGCTCGATGATCACCGTCATCTAACTCCGGCTGCCGCCCGGCACGGCGACCGCGGCCGCCGCGGCACCTTTGATACACTCTATGGTTCCCGCAACTACGAGCTAGAGGCCCTGGCGTCTGCTGCAGTCGAGCGCCCCAACAGTACCATCCACGTTCGCGACTTTACCGAGGAGGCCATTAGCGACAACGAAGACGATGGTCCCACTGGCCGCCTGTCTCCGTCTCGTCGCGTCCGTCGCATGACTGCTGGCTCTTCGCAGACCCACTCACCGCCCAACTCAGTCAAGGCTTTTGCCCAGGCTCGTCGTCGTGAGCGCGAAATGTCCTTTTCCGAGCCCAACTACGGCCATCCCGACGGCGAGGACGATCGTCGCAGTCGCAAGAGCTCTGTCGAGGGCCGCAGCATGCGCAGCCGGCCCCGTACCATTGACGACGGCGCCAGTGTGGCTAGTGTGCAGACAGCCGAGGAAGATGTGTGCTTCCCAGTTCAGAACAAGGATCAGCTATACATTGACTTTGAATATCTCGAGGATTTTATCAACAACCAGCGTGAGGCCCAAGAGGCTGCCCAGGACGATGAGTCGGCCAGTCTGTTGCGCCCCAAGACTGCTCAGACGGTTGCCTCGGTGCACTCTGCTGGTGCTGTTGGGGGAGTCGCGGGCGCGTCTGACTCGTCCGATGCCATTGAAAAGACAGAGACCAATGCTGAGGCAACCGAGCCAGGCGAGACAATGAGGGCCGAGGCCCGTACACCGGTGCTGCCGCCAGTCGACAACACGCGCATCAGCTTTTTTTCGTCCAACTGGGACTCGACGATCCATGCGCCCGAACTGTGCGACCTGCTGATTCCCGGCGAGGATATTCGCGGACTTTTTGAAATTCCGCCTGAGCGCGACGACGGCGTGTGGTGGCTCAACATCAACAATCCTAGCTCGGACGAAATTAACGTGATTTGCAAGGCGTTTGGCGTACACCCGCTGACGCACGAGGACATTGCCACGCAAGAGTCGCGCGAAAAGATTGAGCTTTTCCCCGCGTACTACTTTGTCTGCTTCCGCTCGTTCAACACGGTGGTGGACGAGGACGGCATCCAGGAGTACGAGCCGCTGCACATTTACGCGATTGTGTTTCGCGAGGGAACGCTTAGTTTTAGTTTCTCGCCAAACCAACACGCGCAGCATGTGCGCCGCCGCATCGCCCTGCTCAAGGACTTTGTCTCGTTGAGCAGCGACTGGATCTGCTACGCCCTGATTGACGACATTGTCGACAGCTTTGCGCCCGTCATCAAGCAGTTGGAGCGTGTGGTGGACAACATTGAAGACTCGGTATTCATCATCCACGACGAGGACTCCAACGAGTTCCTCAAGTCGGTGGTGACAACGCGGCGCAACGTGACAGCCCTGATCCGACTTCTTGGCGGCAAGGCTGACGTGCTGCGCGGCTTTACCAAGCGCTGCAACGAAAACTACAAGGTCACGCCGCGCATGGACATTGGGCTGTACCTGGGCGATATCCAGGACCACGTGGTCACCATGGTTGGCAACTTGACGCACTTTGAAAAGATGCTGTCGCGCGTGCACCACTCATACCTGACGCAACTGACGGTCAACAGCATCTCGCAGGGCACCGCGACCAACGAGGCGCTTTCTAAAATCACCTTTTTGGCGTCGATTCTGGTGCCTCTGAACCTGGTTAGCGGTATGTTTGGCATGAACGTCATGGTGCCGTGGCGCAGCTCCAACAGTCTGGGGCCCTTTTTTGGCATCATGGGTTTTATGGTGGTCATTTCCGTCGTCATGGTGGTCATTGCTAAGAGACTGCGGTACATCTAATGCCCCCGTCTGGCGGCTGAAGATGTGAAACCAAAACAGCAAAAAAAAAGTTTGGCTTATGTTTATGTTCTTTGTTCCTTGGCGCTAGCTGGCGCTTTGGATGTAATGTCTTTACCTTGAGCGCCGACTCTATCTGGGTGGTGCATGTCTTTTTTCTGTTTTCATTCACACCTTTTTTTGTCTATTTAGGTCTTCATGGACACACTATTTATAATCGGTATTTAGTCATGTTTGTATTAGAGCAAATAGATTTCATCTTGTTCGTATTTATTAGCCAGTATTATTGTCACGAAAGCCAGCATGGACAGGCGGAGATGATATGTGCTATGGGGCGGCTATTTGCTGACTAATAACCGCGATAACCGCGCCTGTGAAATTTTTGAACCTACCAGCAATCATCACCGCCCACGGCAGCCTTTTTACAAATACTCTTGTGATAACCCCTCTCCTCAACCCTCTCTTTTCCCTCAGATAAACCATGGCTTCCAAGATTGACAGCGCCGACCTGGCCAAGCTGAACGACAAGGACCGCGAGGACCTGCGCCACTTTCTCGAGGGCGAAAACCAGCGCTCGCACATCCAGACCAGTAACGTCCCCCTCTCTCTCTCTCTCTCTACCTCTATTTTTTTCTTTTTCCTTTAGCACACAGGCTGTCAGCCTCGAAGGACTGCGCAACTAACACTGCCGCTAACTAGCAACCCACACGCTCACGGAAATGTGCTGGAAAAAATGCCTTACGGGCCCCATCAAGAGCCAGAGCCTGGACCGCTCCGAGGAGACGTGCCTGACCAACTGCGTGCAGCGCTTCTTGGACATCAACTTTTTGACTATGAAGCACCTGGAGAACATGCGCAAGTAAGCCCCGAGCAGCTGCGTGAATCTTTTTAGGTCTTGTCTTCTGTCGAGAGGCTTTACCGGAAAGTCAAACACCCGAGGACAAATAGGCTCTCTAGGATCTAGGTCTTGGGATATTCAATGGCTTGGATTGCTCTTTTTATCGTCAATTATGTGTGGTACTGGAACGAGGGGAGGCCAACCAAGTGGTCTTGCAAGGCTATGGAGCTGTTTTAACCCTAACTCCAGTCATGTTTTTGCGATGTGTACGATTTGATAAGACTGGGGTGGATTATGGCGGGGTCAATCAAGATATCAAAAGTCTAGACATTAAACTATCTGGACTGTGTATTATTTTCATCATACATTACATACAAACATTCATTCATGCTCACCACAAACATTAAGTCACATGAGCACCAAAAGGTGACAACAGAACTCGGACTTTGCACAGTTACAACGCATCATATAATGACATGACAAGTTATCAAGAAAAAGTCCGTGTTCCCATTGTTCCCCAGAGCGCCAACCAGATAAGCATTCTATAAAATGAAAAGATTGCTTCAGAACGCCTTGTATTTTTGATTCCGTAATCATGACCCATGCCGTGAAGTTGAAAGTCCCATTCCAAGAACAAAAAACTGTTTTATGAATTTTTTTTGTCTTTCCAAGTTTACCTAACCACCATTTTTTGAGCCAACGCTTTAAACGAGGGCCAGCTTGGTGGCGGCAATGTCGAGGGCATCGACATCGCGGGTCAGGCGGGCGTAAGCCTTCTTGGAGCCGTCGGGGCTGGGATATGTTAGCGTAGTTCAAACGCAGTCGTAGAGTTTGGTGTACATACCGGATCAGGGTGTTGATCTTGACGGTGTCAATGTCGTACAGCTTCTTCAGGGCCTGCTTGATCTGGGCCTTGTTGGCCTTGATGTCGACAATGAAGACCAGGGTGTTGTTCTCCTCAATCTTCTTCATGGCCGACTCGGTGTTCAGGGGGTGGATGACAATCTTGTGCTCATCCAGACGAACATCGTGGGGGATCGACTTGCGGGGGTACTTGGGGGCGCGCGAAACCTCCAGAGTCTTGGGGCGGTGGAAGATGGTGCTGTAGCGGGCCTTCTTGACCTTGTGGGAGTTAACCTGTAGGGGAGTTAGTATTCTGAATAACCACCAGATGAAAGACGTCATTAGCAACTTACACCCTTAAGGGCGGCCTTGGCGGCAGCGTTGGCCTGCTTGGTGCCCTTGGCAGCTATACATGAAAAGCATCAGCAATCGCCCTTGTCATTGAAGAACTCGCAAAGTCTGCTGCTGCATGATGCCTTGAGAGAGCCGTATCTAGTAACAAAGGTTCTCAGCTGTTACCGCTGAGAAACACCTCATCACCCTCCCAATTTATCCGAAAGTCATCCACCACGTATTGTGTCGATTGTATCTCAAATTCGTGTAATTCGATCGGATGCTTCAATAATTCGGGAGTTCGATAACGGCCATCGTCGAGCGGCGGAAATTGGTGTTGTCGGTCAAGAGACCGAGTGGTGTAAACTCGTCACATACCCTTCTTGGAATCCTTGGGGGCCATTTTATTGATGTGGTTTGTCGTGTTGGCGAAAACTGGTTAATAGAACAAAGCAGAGAATTTCAAAAGTTTTTTCGCAAAATTTCGCATATATCCTGGTGCCACACAAGCAAGCACTTCCCACAATTTAGTGGGCTTGAGTGGGGCTGAACATTAGGGCTCTTCCAAATTAGGAAAGCCTTTTGGACTTTATCTCACGTGACTGGAAGCTGGTCAGCTCTGCTGGCTTATCTTATCGTTTATCGATTAAAGGTTCCATTGAAAAGTTACTATCAGTGAGAGATCATAATGCTTAATGTTTAGCGACGCCTGATACTCGACAGCTTCTCTTTTTGTCTTACAATATTCCCTTGTTGAAACTATGGCAAAGTCCAAACGCGTCAAGCTCAGTAGCGGAAGACCGCCTGTCCTGAAACCTCAGGTTGCTTCCATTACGCGCAAAGCCTCTCGTACTGTGATCAACAAGCATCACCAACTAGAAAAGGCCCGGGTTCTTGCGACAAAGCAGGGCGACCAAACGAAAGCCGCTGCCATCCAATCCGAGATTGAGTCTCTTGGTGGCCTGGATCAGTATCAAAAAGCGAGTCTCCAGGGTCAACACAAAGACCGTGGAGGTGATTCATCTGTTGTGCTCTTGGAATGGCTCGGCCTCAATAAAAAGTCGACGAAGCTTGAGGGCACAAACCGCCTGCGCATGCTGGAAGTTGGAGCTTTGAGCACAAGCAATGCCTGCTCACGGAGCGGATGCTTTGACATGGTCTGCATAGACCTAAACAGCCAGGAAAAGGGCATCCTGCAACAAGACTTTATGGAGCGTCCGATTCCGGCAATGAATGGTGAGCGTTTTGACGTGCTCTCTTTGAGTCTTGTGGTGAACTTTGTGCCAGACCCTGTTGGTAGAGGCAACATGCTACGCCACACTCTGTCTTTTCTTCGCCAGCCATTGATTGACTGTGAGGCCAGTTGCAAAGACCAGCTTCCTGTGCTATTCCTTGTTCTTCCCCGCAGCTGCGTCGACAACTCGCGATACTTTACGAATGAGCGTTTGGGCGAAATCATGACAACGCTTGGCTTCACTATCCTGCAGGAGAAGAAGACAAACAAACTCATTTACCAACTATGGAAACGGACGTCGCTGAAGCCGTTGAATTCAGTCTTTCGCAAGCAGGAGCTCAACCCTGGAGCAACGCGCAACAACTTTTCCATTGTTCTCCAGAGAGCCAAGGCCTCATGACGTTTCCTTGTGTTTTTGTTCCCAGACAACATCATCGTGTGGCATCTTTACTTGACGTTGGACGACTTACTTGTTCCTGGTACCACAATATAGCGTTTTATCTTGTCCTTGTGTAACCTCTTCAACCACCCTGCTGGACAGGATCGTCGTAGCAAATTATTGTGACAAAGGCGACAAATTGCTTCAAACGACAAATTCAATCCTGGATGATTCAAGCTCATGGATATGAGTGTTCCTTGCTTGATCATGACTGTGAGGCACCCAGGCAACAAGTTTTGTCGGTGCCTTCCTCACTAAAACAGGCGACAACAAACAGACTGCTGTTATTTATTCTGTATCGATGCATTGTTTTTGGTTGCAGGTCTCTCTCTTCTTCTACATCACCAACAATGAACCAAGTTTTTGCTTTTGTTTTCTTGCTTTTCCGTCGTCTTCATCTCCAACGTTGCTCACTTGGAGTTTACTCTGCCTTGTCTTTGTGTGTTGCCTCTTTCTTCGTACCGCGCAAAAGATTGTGCCAAGATGAATTCAAGCCCTGTCCCGTTTGCACCCAGTGACGAACTGGCGCCCGGCCCCCATTCTTGGGTGCCGGGCCACCCCTTTTTAACTATCCCAGACGTTAGCGACGCTACCTTTGATCGCCAAGTTTGGGATATACGCAAGTACCTGTGGCAGCATCTCTCTACTCATAGATTGAAGCGCCGGTACAAAATTCTTTGGCTTTTGGCTCGATCTGAGGGTGTGAGCTCACTCGGACACCAAGTCATAACGAACCGGAAAGTTGTTGCGACGGAGCGGCCTGACTTGCACTTAATGTGGGGTGACGGCAAGTTTTATGTCAAGCCTGTCCCCGAGTATCTTTTGAGCTACGACTTCTTCAAGACATTTGTAGCTGATACTCAAGTCTACAATGGCCTAGCAGCGTTTGACGCCGGCTATGATAGTGAGATCAATCACGAAACGTTTCTCGGAGAGGCTCTTGGGCTTCTCAGCTCGTGGTACTATTTGATCCAACATCGTGGGGACTTTGAGCTCGCCCGAGAACTTGGGTTGATGCCAAAGTATGTAGAGTACGAGCAATGGGCGTTCTTTATCAGAGCCTTTCGAATGATCCCGCGCACTGCCGTTGCACCTCGCTATCACTACGGAGACTTGCGCCTGGGACGAATGAACCTTTTGACGCGGCTCTGCGGGTACAGCTGGACATATCTCGATACGGAACAATACTATTACGAGTCGTTGACGCACACATTTGGCGTATACGCGTTTGGGTTTGCGGGGATTACGGTTGTTATTGCTGCTTTGCAGACAACTCTTACCAACACTCATGTGGGCGGTTATTGGGACATGTTTCGGTGGTTTTGTATCGTCGCAGCTGTCGTGGTATTGCTGTGTCTGAGTGTGTTCCCTGCCTACTTTTGCGTGTGGCTTGTACGGGAGATGTACCGGATAATGATGTTCCGCAGTATGTTGGAATCTGAAAGGGCGGGCGACAAGGCAGACGATACAAAACGGCCATGGCTGTGATCTTGTGTCTGTTTTCTGATTGGGCTGTTTTGCTTGGGTATGCCCGGCATGGTTTGAGATTATTTTGTATCACATCTCCTTTTTTTTTTCAATATACCGTTTCATCCCGTGTTTGTGTTTACTGACTAGGCACGACACATTGGGTGTGATTTTGCTGTCCACGGTGCAGCAGCAGTGCCAACAAAGCATTTCAGTACTTTGCGTATTGTGTTGGCAACCGCTTCCATAGAACGATGGGTGAACCGTTGGCAAAAGACAAACAATCAATAGTGGCAAAGGAACACAACCAATACAGGAATAGGAGCCGAGAATGCTGGTAGATAAGAGCCTTGTGGAAGAGGAGGGTTACAAGCGAGCTCAAGCTGCCACCGCCTGCATATTCAGGCGCATGTGATTCGTACTATGAGAGGTTCGTTGGTCGGCTAGAGGCAAGACAAATTCAAGATGAACAGAAGAACGGACTCGCCATAGTGAAAACTACGGGTATGCATGTGTTGTTCAATGTTTGCTTTTATTTCTTTGTTATGGCCTGTAAACAGCTGTCACGTTCTTTGCCAATACTTGCCAACCCTGTTTTCTTCATCAATACACAACGAGATAGCTAGTCATGCGCAGCCAGCGCACTGCTTTCCACTCCTCGTGGAATGCATGTGTTCTCCTTGCACAGTGATTGCTGTAGCCCACCATCTACCCTACGCCTTCTCCGGATTCAGCCCCGAAAAGTCCTGCACTGCATCAGCCGTCAACGCATGGTCCGCCGGAAGCGGCGCATTCCCCGGCCTAACCACGGGCAGGCTCTGCATTCCAGCCGCGCGTGCCGCCTCAACTTCTTTCAAGTTGTCGCTAAGGAACAGCCATTCGGCCGGCGCCACATCAGTCGCGTACTTGGCCGCAATAGCCGCATAACTAGAAACCTCAGTCTTGAGTCCGGCATTCACTGTGTCGAACCAATCATCAATGCAAGCAGTCCAGTCGGCCGGCACGGCGTCGGTGTGGGCAAAAAAGAGCTTCTGCGCGGGCACGGAGCCCGATGAGTAAATCATGACGCGCAGGCCAGCGGCGCGCCAGCGCGTGATGGCGGTGGGCACATCGGGGAAGAGCGGTGCGGCAAACTCGCCGTTGGCATAGCCTTCTTTCCACAGGTGACCCTGCAAGCTCTTGAGGTAGCTGATCTTGACGTCGCGCGTAATCAGGTCCTCGGCGTGAGCGGAAAAGGCTTCAGGTGAGACTTGGTACTCGGCAGGAAAGGCAGCCTTATACGGCTGAAAAGTCTCGGTAGTCCACAGCGAGGAAATGTCCTGGGTCAGGGCTTTAAGAGCATACGGGAACTGAGTAGCTAGGGTTAGTGGGTCGACCGAGTAGACAAGAGGGTATGTATGACATGGTGTAATCCAGCCCACGATACCTACCAACACATCCTTAACAAACGAAATCGGACAAACCGTGCCCTCTGCTCTACGTTAGCATCAAGAGCTTTCCTCGCTACAGCTCCTTTTCTTCCCTTGTTCAACCACATCTCACATCACATGAGTTCCAGTCAAACAACCTCGCATAATAAAAAATGCGAGCGAGGGGGGGGGGGGGGGGGGTTGTCTCACCAATATCGAGAAGCACCACCTTGATAGGCGACACAGTGGGGACAGACATTGTGGTGAAAAGTAACGCTGCTTTGTGATTAACCTCGTTCAAATACTATGAAAAGCGTATAAATTCGGCGTCGTGATTCCAAGGCGCCGTCGCCGCTGCAGGAAGCAAAACCTAGCATTGGGCTTTTCGCTCGGCTGGCAAGGGTTAAGCTCGATGTTGAAATTGAGCCGAAGTTCAGCCCTATTAGGGTTAATTTGGCGTTGTACAAGCCCTTGGCTCATGTGCAACCAGGACCAAGCCACAATTGCCACCGAGGACGTGTCTTTTTGATTAATCCCAGCTGTTGGAGTGTACAATCTCTAGGGAGCGCAGCGCGCAAGTACCAGTCATGTTGTTGCAGGCTTTTTTTTGTTTGTTTTTTTGTTTCCCGGCCGAGTAACGCTGAAAATACATTGGGTGCTTATTGTCACGCATGCAGCGTAGGAGTGGCGGCTGCGCAGGCGCATAGTGCCAGAGCAAAACATGTAGCAGATACACACCACCATGGCAAGATGTTTACATATTGAGGCGGTGAGACACCACTGTGCCAGCTTGTGGCCGTTAGCCAGCTCGATTGCTAACGAGATGGGGTTTGTTGAAAGTGCATAAAGGTGCATGGAGATACAATAGAGGGCATTGAAGTGGGGTATCGATGCGTGAGATGAGAAGGTATTTTTTAGAAAAGCCTTGCTAGGCTCTATGCGAGAGAAAGTGCACCTTGCTTGCAGTAACCCAATGATTATTTCAACCCACCAATGAGCCTAAACCAAGGTTACAACTCACATGTATATCTACAAATACAGACACCTTCATCTACATCTATTGGCTAAAACAGTACCAGCAGGCACCTTGGAGCAGACGGCTGCCCCACTCACACCTTGGGCATTCTATATCCCATTGGCCGGGAGGGAAAAGGGCAGAAAGGCATAGTTACATGGCTCTAGACAAGCCTTGTGTGTATGTCTTGGTGCGATACAAAGAGAAAAGAGCATAGAATTACTGGTTACTCTTGTACACGAGCCAAAGAACAAAGTTACAACGGAAATCGCGGGCGGGGGTGGGGCGGTGAGAGGACGGGTGGTTTCCCAATCCACATGCTCTCCTTCACAGTCCTCCTGCCATCCTGCTCCCACAATTGTCGGGCGACCAGTAGGAAAACAAGCAAGACGCCAGGAGTTGCTCTGTTTTTCTTTGTTTACGAGAGCCACAGCGGACAGGTACATTGTACATGGGTACCTTGGGCACGCAGTATTCCGACACGGTATACGGTCGTACATGGGCAAGTAGCCACTACCAACTGCGAATTTGCTCGCGGATTTCACGCCACCATGGAAGCCAGAAGAAGACGAAAGCAAGGCAGCTGTAAGAAGAAAAGAACAGGCAGAGGTAGAAACAAGTAGTGAATTACAGTCGCGCAGGAAGGCGTTTCAAGAAATTACCCGGGTTTAATTTGTTCACAGCGCCCTTAAAATCCCTGTCCCTCTCTCTTTTCTAATAAGTCACTCCGACAGGAAAAGAGGAATTAAAATGACAACATTGACAACGCATGGGCCTTTTCTTGTTCGTCTGTATTCAAGGAATATGGGAGAAAATCTAAAACATCATGGCCGTCCTTATCTTGCTGTGTTGTGAGCGAATGCAAATGTGAGATGTCACTGTAGTCGGCTGCATCACACGTCGTTTCGTCGCGCTACATTCTGAATAGGATGGCGAGCTGACTCTGGCTTCAGGCTAAGCTTTCTTAGTGAGCTCCTGCGTGACGAATGTATACATTTGCATTTGCTCATGTATGTACATCCTACATCGAATAAGCGAGCGCAACGCAAGCAAGCAAAGGAAATTGAGCCTTTGTTTTGGGTACCTACTACTATACTACTAGCTCATAGCAGTCGTCTTTTGTTTCTCCAATAAAGAGGAAAAAAATTTACAATGTTTGGCATTAGCTTTGCCAAGAAACAAATGCACACTTCAACTCCCCCAAATGACCAAACATTACCCTGTTTAACCTGGTACTGACAACTATATGGCTAGCCTAAAGAAATCACCCGCCAGTTGGATGGGGGAGATAAAAGACGAATATTCAGCTTTGTCTAGGAGGAAGGTTTGGCGATCTGCAGGCGTAATGTACCGCCATGTGAGTCTTTTGGGGGGAGTGGAGAAGAGCAACAACAACAACATAGTACACCTCATACGCTGTTAGTCAAAAGCCGGATTGAAGACAGCGGAGCGGGGACACATGAGAGTGCGGAAATAAAAGCATTGGGTAATGTATATCAGATCTCTGGTCTGGTTTGGTGCGTTGGCAGCTTGGACGCAATGCACATACTATATCCCATAACATTCTTTCTGGCTGACTGACTGGTGTACATGCAGCCGCCCTGTCCTATCTGAATCAGACAACTGTCTCTCTTCCCCTCTCCTCTTGTCTTCCATCTCCTCCCATGGACACAGCGCCGCACTTGAGCAACCATCCCTTTGCCATATCTCGCCTATCCTTTCACTTCTCCGTGTCAAACGAAGCCGTGTTGCAAGAATTAACCCGCTAAACAAAGGTCGAAACAACAAGGAATTATAAGAGCGAATAACCAAAGGGGGGGG